>JASDQU010435823.1:43233-57536 GCA_032191745.1 Picea mariana
CAAAGAGGTTGCAGTCCAAACATCAAATAAATAGTAGAAACCATTGAACACTCACATATATCATTTCCATATCCAACCATCTCATGGTCTCACACATGACTAGCTCTATGGATATTCATTGCTATATAAGAAGTATGTCTCCTAATTTAACCTGGTTATGGTCCCATTATCAATCATAACACAATATGAAACTAACATTTTATCTAAATGCATTCTAGCATCAACAACATTTACATGCTCTAGGCCTTTGACCATTACATATCAATTTGAATCTTGAAAAATTAACTAAGGGGAATTCTTACCTCAATTTGATTCAACAATAGAAGCAAACAAATGCATACCTGCATGGTTGTTATCAACCTACTTGATGCTACTTGATCAACTGATATTTGCAGAATCTTGCAGGTTTCCTCCTCCATCACCATCCCTACCACCCTCATGGATCTTCACATAGATGGAAGTCATAAACAACAACAAAAACATCCACATCTTTAACCATGCCATATAATTTTTTTCTTTTAAACACATAATCCATCATTAGTCATACTCAATTTCCATAACATCAGGATGGCATAATAATATACTATTCTAATTCCACAAGCATGCCATATGCCATATGGATAAAATGTTAGATGGATAAAATGCTTGTTGGATAAAATGGATAAAATGCTTGTTGGATGGCATGCTTGTTAGTGAAACTAACACTTTCCAACCAATTTCCGCTTGCCCATTCTGCAATCCAACCAATGTGTTCTATTTGTAGCAACTTCTCTTAGGAATTCATACCCAAACTTTACCTTTATGAAACATTCCAACACCTTGAAATGAGGCATCACACAATGTTCCATAACTCTGCTACCACACCATCCCTGAATCAACTTACCCATAATCATTCCACATCCTTGCTATTACTTCTAGTTGTCCATTAGATTTCCCAATTTTGGGAAATAATTGTATTCACTTCATTTAACAATTCCCCGTGAAGCCATACTTTACCCACTCAAGACCATTCCCATTGGAAGTCTATTTTCATTCAGTGGTACTTTTTAAGTGAAAGAGCATTCATTATTCTATCTCTAATTTCTCTGCATTGATATCCTGCTTCCACTATGAACTCTGATATCAAAAGTGGCTTTCTTTCTCTAAGTAATTTTATACAAGTATCTAAGTCATATCTACCAAATCCTTCCCAGACACTCTTGTGTTTGACACATAGAGATGATTCAAACATCACCTCTTAAGTTTCTTGTTCTCTTTCACATCAAGCTTTGCAATTATATACACCTCTCTACCTTCGATGCTATGGAGACTTACTTTTCCTTTCTATGCCCATTAATGAAATTATTCTCCTGTTGGCTTCATGTCCTATGTGATAATTCTTCTTGCTTTTCCTGCAATTCATTCCAATTATGTAGCAGCTGAATAATAATTCTTTAGTTTCACTCTTCTTTAGCTCTTTATCCACTTTTCATTACTTGCCATGTAGCTCTTTATTGTCTCAGCCAACTTATACAACCTCTGTCATGCTTCCATGACTCTAATATCCAATTCTAGACTTGAAATTATCTGGTTACTTCTAATTCTGCAAAATGTACAAGAAATCGTTTTTGTTATAATTATGCACATCATAAATATTCGTCAATTAATGCTATAGGTCCTTTTTTCTGCTCAATTTATGAATATTTATATCACAGTTTTCCAAATTATAACAGTTCCAGGTCATTCTTCTCTAAATTATTTTTCCAACAACTATACTCTTGCTCCGATCTGATTTCTGAGCTGAAAGTTATGGCTTCCTGAAAATGCCACTTTCATCCTTTTTGTGCATTTTCTCCAATGGTGCAATTTTACTGAAACACTAACTTATGTCAACTGTAGAAGAAAATATATCAGGAACTAGAGAAAATTTTATATGAGACATATTTAATAATAATGATAAGAAATTTATAACTGCTCTCATATTTTCAATCTAATTCTCGAGTAAAAAAACACAACAATATGGAAATGACAATTTTGTCCTTTTTCACCCACTTTTCCAAACTTATAATTTTTAGCAAAACTGGGTATCTCACAATCTATGAACTTATGGAGAGATTTCACAAACCCAAAGTTGTTTTTCTTTATGAGTATATAAAATGTTGATAAAAGAAAAATTTCCAGTTTTGTGATCTAAGGTTACTTTTTCTTCTTTGAAAATCTAAAAAATCCCCAAAAAGTGGCCTACAATAGTGGATTTCGACCTATTTCAGTATCCCCATTCCAATCCATGTAGGATTTATTTAGTTCCTTCATGGGTTATTTGCGTGTCTTCTTTCTAGACTCACTCAAAGAGTTTCATCTTAATTTGGACCTCTGCCAATGATCTGGATCTAGATCTTTAAAAACCACTATTATACATTTTCTGACAAATCCAAGCAGAATTAGACAATGGCCCTATCTGAAACTTCTGTAGATAATCTCTCTGTGTACAAAACCCATAAGTTTCATCTAAATTCGACTTAATTAGCTCTACTTATGGCCAAAATACGAAAATGGCTCTAGTCTTTTTTTTTGAAACTGTGGAACAATTTTGCATAAGTGCAATCTGCACCATCGATCTCTAGTTAGAAGCAATATAGACCACTGATTTTCTTTCTATCGACAATCAAAGATTGAGGATCTATGATTCCTTTGCGAACCAAACCTTCCCACTGATCTTCTCGATGCCTGATCACCGACCATCGACCATCGATCATTTTTCTCTGCAAACCAAAATTCACCGACTAATATTGTCAATGCCTGATCACCGACCATTGGTCATCTTCCTCGAAAAAACCCATACTATTCAAAAATATCATCGAACCCTGACCATCGGTGATCAACCATCTCTTTGCTAACGTGGTATGACATATGGATGATGACATGGCATGACACGTCACCTTAAGGAATCAACTAGAATGACGTGGTATGAAACGTGGATGTTGATGTGGAATGACACGTCATCACCTTCCTTTCTCCATTGGCCATCAATAGTTTCTCTTGGAAGAATCTGAACTTTGCACTAAATTTGTCGATGCCCGATCTGTTGGATATTGATGATCTCAGATGTCAATTGGTTGAAAATAAACACTTTTCCAAATTCACTGATCCTTGACCATTGACCGTCGGTGATCAAAGATTTCTCCTAGAAAATTGAAAAATTCTCCAAATTCTGGCGACCCTCGACCATCCACCATTAGCGATCTCTGATGTCATTTTGTCGAATTTCAACACTTCGCCAAATTCACCAATCCCCGATCCGTCGGCCATCGACGATCAAAGATGCCTCTTGGTGAACTTCAACACTTCGCCAAAACTCATCAATCCCAACCACTGGTCATTGGAGATCGAAGATTTCCATTGACAAACTGAAAAATTCGCCAAATTATGTCGACCCCTGACCATCAACTATCGACGATCTAAGATTTCTCTTGGTGAATTTCAACACTTAGAAATTTCGGCAAAATTTCTAGACAAGTATGGACCGTCGATCTACCTCATTTTCCAAATCATTGAAATGAATCTCATTTGTCGAATTGCTTACTTTGTCAAAAATTGAAAACATTACAATTTTTAAAATTTTCAAGAACAAATCTGGGCCGTTGATCTCAAGATTGAACATGATCTCAGCCGTCGATCCTATGAATTTTTCCTGGTGCTACAACGAACATTAAAATATGATTTTTTTTAACCTTCCAAGTTGAATCCATTAAACTTCTCAAACAATCCAAATTATTTAAAACTCGAATCTGCCCACGAATTTGGGGATTTTCTCTCTAATTTTCCACCAAATTCATACCAATTGAATCTATAACAATGAATCTTCTCGATTCACACCTGTTCCGACCCATATCAATCTGATGTTTCAACCAAAAGCTCTGATACCAATCTGTAACATACCCAACCACCCACAGGCTAGTCACGCTACCTAAAAAACACACTTCTTTAACTGATCTCGAATTCTAGTAATAATTAATTTGAAATCAAGCATGAAAGAATGCAATAACCACACATGCAATAATCAATATTCAGGCTAAACCATCCAAGAAAGGAACAGTGTGCCCTGCACAACAATAACCAACAAGCAGGCACATTATAAATGCGAATCTCAGAGATAATAATAATATACAATCGAAATATAAATATACAAAAAATATAGAGAGCGCTTATCTTTGATTAAACTATCACCAACTAGATGCAAACCAAGGATGTTCCTCCCAACCATAGACATTGTTGGTCCAATTCTCAACAATAGGTCACCCCCGATCCAGGGCTATGAATCCACAAGGATGGTCCTAGGCCAAATCTAAAGCACACAATAGTTGGCTAATTAGCTCTCAGGTTTTCCCAACCACACAACAATCCTAATTTCCATCTCTCTTCCCCCCTTCAGCCTGCACAACCCAAAGAAACAAACCCCTTTCTTTGTCATGCAGTCCCTCATGTTGTTCCATTTCTCTCCAAGGCTCCAGTGCTACTTGTCAGGAAATATCTATTCTGGAAACTCTAAGGATTCTCAATTGTGACAGTTATTTCATAGCTATGATAAATCTCATTCCCACATGCATCCATTCCAACCTGGAATGATCAATATTTCCTCACATATATCTCACAATGGCTCTCCTCCTCCTACCATCCATTTCCATGCTCATCCCAAGAGCACACGAATTAGCAAGAGTGAATGAGGAAGAATCCCAAGGAAAACGATTAACCAAGAACAAAGAACAACCTCAAATAGCCCACAGGTAGGGTTTATATAATTATAAGAACCAAGAACTACATGGCCTCCCCAAGAAGCTCATGTAACCATTTTTCTCAATTAAAACCAAAATGGATAAATAAAATATATATAAAAAAAGACTTAGCCCCTTTAGCCCCCTCTCTCGTGGAATCACAACCCCCTATCTCTTGTCCTTGTCAGTCTTGCAACCATCGATATATTTTATTAATATATATACATGTATTACATTTCTAGGAACTTTGGTCCCTTTCCAACTTTACCGGCTCACCAGCCTAAGTCATATTTACATAATACATTCTAGTTCATAGGGATGAAACACGAGGTGTTACACAGAGAGACACTCATCTTCCCAAACCAGTTAGCATTCAAGCTCACACATATTTCTCAACATACATAAATCCAATGTACACCAACTCTCTTCTCTCCAACCTGCACCACCCAAAGAAAATGAACCCCCTTCACCACCACACAGTCCCTTAGGTTGTCCACTTCTTTCTAGGGATCTAATGCTTCTGGTCAAGAATCTTCGTGTTGGGACTCTAAAGATTCGTAGTTGTGAACAAGGTTTTATCACATGCCAATGTATCTAAGGAATACAAACACCAATTCATGGATTGAATACACCAGTAATTACTACAACCAACAAAGCAATGCCTTCTTTACTCATTAATTTTTCCCCATGTCCTAGTCAAGTACAAGAATGAAGGAGGAATAATGAATGAATGAATGAACCAAATTATAGAGTGAAAGAGTGAACCCCACAAACAACCCAAAGGGGGGTTTATATATTTACTTGAAAATCAAGAACCACATGGCCTTTCTACAAGAAGCTCATGTAACCCCTTTTATCAATTAAAACCAATATGGTTAGATAAAATATAATAAAAATACTTAGCCACTTTATCCCCCTCTTTCTTGGAATCATAACCTCCTATCTCTTGTCCTTGTCCATCTTGTAGCCAATGACGTATTTTATTAATATATATAGAAGTATTACATTACTAGGAAATACAACCTTTCAACATACTGGCTCACCACCCTACGTCACATTTACATAATACATTCTAGTTCGTAGGAATCAAAACCAGGGGTGTTACATCCCCTCCCCTTATTTTGGTATTGTTCTCAGTGCACAACACCATATTGGAATTCTTAATATTACAAAGCTAGGCTCTCTCGCCTTTAATATGCACAGTTAGTCCAACCAAGTGCTTATATACATAGGCACTCCGGCCTAAAAACATGCATACATAGGCACTCTAGCCCAAAACATGCACAAGGATTGTACAATTTTATACTTTTGGCAGTAGTTCCAACAAACAAGCTCTCATTCCCCATCAACCTACACAACTCAAGGAATTGTACCCCCTTCTCTGCTATGTACTCGACCATGGATTCTTAGAGTTGCTGTTATAGTTACTTCACACACACCTAGGATTTCTTTTTCCTAAGGTTTTTCCTTGTTTATTAGTCATAATTAGTCATTATCCAGTCTCCTATATTTTAGGGGAGAATATTCCACCTGGAGAATATTCTTTTTCATTTGACACTTCTATTTAACTAGTTGAGTTGATTTTAGATGCTGCATTGGTTTTGTCACCATGCAACATTGGGATCATCACCAACTAATGTGCACTTTCCTTGGGATCATCACTAGACTGGCACATTACCCTTGATTTCCTGAGTTAACTCCTCACTACTCTATGTCCAGTCAGTTAACTAAAGACTAGTTGACTAGTTAACTCAACTAGGTGGCAGTTCACTCCCATAACTGCCTGAGAGACTAGACTAGGTGGTAGTTTACTCCCATAACTGTTGGTGTGTGTCCAGATCACTCTAGACCACCACTATGTCTCATTAGTTACTCATGTATCCCATATCTATTGTAAATTATTCACTCTTTTTGTGTGGAAAATGGTTAATGATATTTTTTTCATTCTTTCTCTCCTTCTTCTTTCTCCAATTCTCTCTGCAAATGTGTGTATTATTGTTTAGCTAGATCTATTCTGTGCAGGTTCAACACATTTATAGTTGCAGCTCCAAGAACTCTAGTTACAACAAGTCCACTAGAATTTCTTCGTTCCATGCCCTTGTTATTGAGCTCTATTTCCTTCCTGGTGCTCTTCTTCTTGAGCTTCCAACTTCAATATCCAACATCTTATCTATATTACATGCATACAGTCATCATGAGATATCATCATAACAATTTTCAATTATAAATTTCAAATCTAGTTTATACAGGAGAATAAAATCTCCCAAGCATGAGCTTCCTGCTCATAATTCATTTGGCTCTTGTAGCAGTAGATATCCATCTTTATTATGGATTACATCAGTTACATGCTCAAGACCATTCTCCTTGAAATTTCCTCAATTTACACGCAGCCAAATAGATTGTCAATAATTTTTAAGTTCCAATTTCCAAAATTGTTTTATACAGAAAAATAAGATTTCCAGGCATGAGCTTTTGCTCATAATGTTTGGCTCTTGTAGCAGTAGAGACTAGTCTTCCTTATTAGCTTACATTACTGCCATATCCAAGACCACTCCACCTGCCATTTTCCTCATCCTTCAATTGGCCAAACAAACTATCTGTATCATGCATGCTATCATCCTATCTTTGTAACATTTTCAACAACTCCAAAAAGTGATCTTAGAATTGTAACAACAACGATTCAATCACCTTCAACTAGTATTCATATTAAATATAATGCATCTATCCATCATTATGCATTTTCAACACCACATGGTTTTCATAATGCAACAAATAATTACCAATAAAAAGAAACATCGATTTGTCAACACCCATGGCCACATCTACACAATTCATCTTTGCATTCACTAGACAATACCATATATTTATGTCATTCATTCCACCACGATGAGTTGGAAATTCTGGCCAATGCCTCAAATTGCTCGAATATTTGTATACCTTCCTCTTCAACCCATACACAAAAAAATGAAACATAATTCCTAAGTTATCTTTGGTTTTGACAAATAGGTTGCAGTCCAAACATCAACCATACAGGGAAAACCATTGAACACTCACATAGCACTATAGCCCTTCCATATCCAACCATATCATGGTTTCACACATGACTAACTCTATGGTTATTCATTGATATAGAAGGAGTATGTCTCATGACTTGACTTGGTTATGATCTCATAACCAATCATAACACAATTTGCAACTAACATTTTATCTAAATGCATTATAGGATCAACAACATTTACATACTCTAGGCCTTCAGCCATTACATATCAATTTAAATATTGAAAAATTAACTGAGGGAATTCTTACCATAATTCCCTTCAACATTTATGCATCAGAAGCAACCAAATTCATAGTTGCATGAATTTTATCAACCTACTTGATGCTACTTTATCTGTTGGTATTTGTAGAATTTCCCAGGATTCCTCCTCCATCATTTTGTTCACCATTCCTACCACCCTCATGGGTATTCACATAGATGGAAGCCATAAGAAGCAACAACATCCACATCTTTAACTATGATATATCATTTTTTTTAATACATAATCCATCATTGGTCATACTCAATTTACATAACATCATTATTGCAGGTATATAACAACAGACTATTCTAAGTCCATAAGCATGCCATATGCATATTCAATCATGTACATATGCACAAATGCACATACATATGAACCAAGCATTTACTGTCAGCATGCCTACTAATGCATATGCATTCTAACTTCATTGCATGCATCATGCACTCTAGCGCATTTATGTTTTAGTTCACTTATTTATTTATGTTGTATTTGGTTGTCCTTGAATTTCTTTCGATCCTTGCTACCTTGTGTGCCCCCATTATTCTCATCTACATTACTATTCTCTGGTATGAACACTTTCCATCCAAGTTCCACTTTCCCATTCTGCGCCAATCCAACTAATGTGTTCTATTAGAAACAACTTCTCTTAGGAAGAAATATCCAAAATTTACCTTTATGAATCATTCTAACACCTTGGAATGAGGTAGATCATAACATTCCGTCACTATATTACCACAACATTCTTGAATCAACTTAACCATAATCATTCCACATACCTACTATTACTTCTAGCTATCCATTGTATTTCTGATTTGGATTATTTTGAGAACAAAATGAAGGTGTAAATATAACAGAGATATAACAATGAAATACAAAAAAATATAACAGAGAATGTAGAAATACAGTGAAACCCAACTTCTATTAATGAATAAGATAGAAAAACATTGTAGAACACAAACTGGAAGAATGGGGTAGATTATCTCTGAAAAGAAAGAGATGTTGATTTAGTGGAAAACCATAGCTTTGAAATGGTGATTCAATAGAAAAGGTGGATGGCCATCAAGATCCACCTAGATCATTCCTCCCCCTTTAGGATTAAATGGTCCCCATTGCGTCAAGTTCCTTTGGGAGATGTGGAAAATTTTTCTGAATCTGAACCTTGGTGAGCCGCTTGCCTTGTTGAAGTAGATGTCCTTCTTGTACTTTACCTGTGGAAGGATGTCATGAACCTGTTGGAGGTGTTGGATATGTTCAACGGATATGGATACATGATCTACCTTAGTCTGAGTGTGGGAGGACTTTGTCGATGAAGATGCAACAAGTAGATCTATATAAATGGGGGCTAATGGTTGGAACCCCAAGCAAACCTGAAAAGGGCCATGGCCAATAGAGCTATGCTGAACATATGGGAGAGTCTCATTTTCTTCGTGCTCCTCTACAATATTTTCAGCCTGCTTTTGCTGGATAGAAACGTCTTGGTCAAGGCTGTAGTGGTCACAATGACCTTCTATTCACAGTCTGACTAGATCATGAAGAGGGGAAACTTTGTGGTTCGAGAGATTACTTTGTGGCATCATTTTTCTGAGATCAGTGAAGTGGTAGTAGTTGGACCTACCTCTGGTACCCTATAGAACCGACCTCTCAGTGTAACAATGACATTGCGAGGTTGAGACTCATAAATAGCATGATGTTTCCACATCTGTGGTTGTCCTAAAAGAACATCACAGACTTCAAGTGGGGAAACATCACACAATACCTCATCCTTGAAGGGCTTGATGCCATAGGACAAGAGACACTACTGGTGAACACGAATGTCTCATACCTGACTCAACCATCTGATGGTGTATGGTTGGGGGTGTGGCATCATCGACAACTTAAATATCTTTAAAACCTTAGCGGAGATCAAGTTATTTTGAGTCTCACTATCAACATTGAAATGTAGTGGGGTCCCCTTTAACCATCCCCTCCTCAAGATCCTCCGAATATTCTGGTTGTATTGTTGTGTCCACGATGGTGGAAGTGGGCTCTGCATCGATGATTTGTTTCCCTTTATTTTTCTTTGAATCAAAGTCTGATCCAGGTTTTGATTCTTCTTCTTTGAGCTCGGTCACCAATGACTGTTATGAGTGACATTCATCGATGTTGTGCCAGGGGATTTTGTGGAACTCACACCACTTTTCAATGTCTTTCTTAAACTTCCCGTTACCCTTATTTTCCTACGTATTGGACTGGCTCTCTTGAGGTTGGAATTCCTTTCTGATCTGTAATTCATTTTGTGAGTTAGGGTTTCCTTTTCCATACTTCTTTTGTGTCATATTTTCAAACTCGAACTCCTGCTTACTCTGTTGCTTGAATTTCTGCTCGATTTTGACTGCATATTGATAAGCCACTCCCAATTAGGAGATGTCTAAGGAATACAGATTTCACCACTTCACCATGATTCTCCCTATGCTCTGATATTAATCTAACTGGACACTGGAGGAACTGACCCACACTCGTGTTGATGGGGATGAATAACCAACCTACAGTTAGGGGTACTCCTGGATACAAAGTCCCAAAAACCCTATCAAAGAGATCACCATGTCAACTACTGGATCCAAATCATTAGAAGCTAAAGTCATGGGAGACAATACCACATAATTAACCTGTGGCAAGGGGGATACCATCTGCATATAAGAACCATTTAGGGAGGTAATCCAGTCAGGACCGATGAATGAAAGTTGATCGATAGTCACAATTCTTCCATTGTGAGGGAAAGATATCACACAAAAAAGAGTGGACACAATAACTTTCATGGTATAGACATAATCTCACCCAAGGAGTAAAGAGAACTCCAAGGGGTCTTGGACTACCATGACGTCAATAAAGACATTTTTCCCTCCCAAAGTTATAGGAAACTGAGGAAGGGTCCCTACAGGTTGACTGGTTCTTCTGTTAAAAGCTAACATATTCTGCGTAACCGGGGCAAGATGAGGACAACGTAAATCTTGCCAAGCAAAAGAGGACAAAATACTAACAGACACACCTTCATCTATCAGCGTCTGAGGAACGTCCCGACCACAAACCTATATTGTAATCTGGAAAAGAATATGAAAGGGAAGACGAGGTCCAGTTAGCACACCCCAATTAAAAAGGATGGCCTCATTACTTGGAGGAGGTTCCACGGGAGAAGGAGTAATGCCCCCCGACATGGTAGATTCTGTATCAATGAGAAAAACATGGTAAATATCGGGTTTACTCTCTAGCAGGAGAGTAGGATCGACTGATAACGAAGTCAAATTAACCACTTGGGTTTCATTCTCCAAGGGGAGAATGGGGTCGACAGGTGGAGACAGATCGAATGCTTTGGTTTCACTCTCTAACGGGAGAGTGGGATTGACCGAGGAGGAAATCGGATCAACCACTTGGTTTTCACTCTCTGGCGGGAGAGCGGAATTGATCGAGGATGGGATCAGATCAACCACCTTGTCAACTAGTTCAACTAAAGACATGACCAGATTGACTACATGATAAACCAGACTGATCGATGAAGGAACCAAATTGATCATTCCATCAACTACAGGTGGGTCGAGAGTAAGTTTGTGATAAGCAGCTGGAAGTTGAGGTTGGGAAATCGTCGGGTATTCCAGTAATTTCGAGGGTTCGTCCATACGAGGAAAAATGTGAGTTAGATGACTCCCTTTGCATAACATACACGGGAACTTGAATCTACTTTTCTTCTTCCCAACTGCATCGTGACTAGTTGACGGGAGGTCATCAACATGTTGTTCAGAGGCTGACAACACGGGTTGGCGAGGGTGTGTAGACCATGCTTCTACAACCTTGGATGAACCATCTCAATCCTTAAGAAGATGGATACCCTTACAAATCCTGCAAGGGTACTTAGGATTATGGGTTGCTTAGGTGATCTTAGCATCATCAACACTCCCAACATGATTATCAGTAACTGGTTGTTTTCCAACATCTCTGACAGTGGTTGGAATCTTAGACCCTTGTTTATTTTTCTTCTTCTTAATATTCATTTTCTTCTTCTTTGTATCCACCGAGTTACTAGCTTTAGAGATTTCACTCAGCAAAGAAGATGAAATAGAAGAAGACCTTACAAGTGAAGAAGGCGAAGAAGATATTACTAGTGAAGAAGGTGAAGGATCAACATGAGGTTGATGTTCTTGGGGGAAAATGCTTACAACTGAAGCACTAACTACATTTGAGATTACTTGAGTGTAAAACAACCATACCGATAATCCAATTGTGAGACATGGAAGGCTCAAAGTAGTGATGTGAGGAGGACCAATGTTTCTGTAAGAAGGGAAAACAAAAGGTTCACCTGGAGCAGGGGTTCCTTCGTTGGTCATTTTGGGAACTGATGCCATTAAAATAAAGACCCAAGCTAGAGTCCACTAGGGAAAATAAACAACACATGTTAAAAATATAGGAAGCAAGAAAGAAAACAAAACATTCTCACAATGAATGCACTAGTTGGTGATGAAATCCAACGTCGTGAGAACAATATAAGAAGGGGATGAGATAGAGTGGGTGGAAAAGTTACATTGACGACCTACTTAATGGACTTACACCCTGGTGAAAGGTCCCACACATAATCATGGGTATACCCTCCAAGGAGCCCGAGTGAGTTTGGCCAACGTCGATTCCAGATACCGTGAAGACTTTCCCCTCCATAGTCACCTTGTGTAAATACCCTAAAGAGACAGGTCACTAAGGTTACCAACTACAACAGTGATGCCTGGGGAGACAATTGACAGTTCGATCCATGTGCAAAGGTAGGGTATTTATCCCGAAATCAACTCGAAATAATTCCACTCATCATTGTGGGTATACCTTCAAGCGACCCCCATAATACGCGCAATCTCTACACCAAGACCAACAAAGAAGGGTGAGTAAATCTGCTAGTCTTAATGCGACCTCAGGTTTGACCCTTGTGTGAGAAGGGATTCCCAGGACAAAATGTAGCAATTGTATTTGAACTCTCCCTATCACAAGACACTATGTTTGTTTGCAGCTTTGGAAAGTTATGTTTCACACCTATTCCAAAGCCCTACAACTAATCTAATGTAGGTTTGCTACCAGAAAATATAAAAATGTCTAATCAATTTTTATAAGTGATTTATTTTTAAGGTTGTTGTTACTTAAAAGGAAGATGGCGTGGACAATATGGTGTTTTGACCGACTCTAAACAATGAAAAGAAATGAGAATGCAAATATTTCACTTCGATGAAAGCTATATTACGAGAAGGAGAAAACGTTTATCATTCCCAGATGCACAATGTCCCAAAATTTTATTAAACTCATCAATATGAAGATTCTCAAGAAATGAGAAAAAGAGACTGTACACCAATACATGATTCATGGCCTCCCTCGGTCATGAGGGGTAATTTTTTTTAAAATTCAAGACTAAAAAAATGCAAAAAACCATGCAATTTCGCTACTTCAAATGCAAGAATGCCCCCTATCTAATATAAAGCAAGAAATTAAAATTTTTTTTCTTTCAAAGATAGCTAAAAGAAATAGTAAATCGATATGAAACAAAACAACCCAAAAAAATTTCTCTTTTAACACGAACTATTCAATAAAAAAAAAAGAGATTCTTTCACCAAACAATTCTAAAAGAAAAAACAATGCTTTGTAATTGAAAGACACTCAA
This sequence comes from Picea mariana, assembly GCA_032191745.1. NCBI lineage: Eukaryota > Viridiplantae > Streptophyta > Pinopsida > Pinales > Pinaceae > Picea > Picea mariana. The sequence continues at coordinate 56,946 of JASDQU010435823.1, forward strand.
AGCAAGAGACTAAATATTTCAAAATCAAACAAAGCAAATATGGATAAAAGAAGTTTTAAGACTATCAAACAGACTATAAACAGACTATAATCAAACCCAAAAAGTCACCCCAGAACCTATATCACAGATCTGGGCAAGAAAAACCAACAAAAAATCAATTTCCGCAGGCTATCAGACTAACGTAGTGCAACGATCCTGGGTTGCTGCAGGCTAGACAACAAATACAGTGTAGAAACTCTGCACTATGTCAAATAGTAGGGTGCGGCGATCCTATATCATCGCACTGTCCCCCAAATCAGAGTGCGGAAATCAAAGTAAAAATGAAAAAATAAAAAGTAAGAAGGTTTTTCCAGTGTGGTTTAATCAGTCAGAGAGTCAAGATGGATCTCCCAGTGACTCAGAAAACAGAATCCAAGCAATCAAAGCAAGAAATCAAGGAAAACTAGGAAAACAATATGTTCCCTAGTATGGTCGCTATTTTAGGATAAATTCGTGAGTGCGGACACAGACCAATCTCCCTAGATCCACCTGGATCTGGAACAAAATGTGACAGAATACTACTCTTTCCCTAGATCTAGCTATTGAATGGAA
>JASDQU010435824.1:14698-24734 GCA_032191745.1 Picea mariana
GTATTGATAGAATTATTGACTTGTATTGGTATATTGTATAAAATATTACTGTTCAAGTTTAATTATGTCATTTTATAGTATCACGGTATATGTTGTAGGATATGTTTCTTAATTATGAAAAAAAACACAATCATTTATTTTCTAGTACTTAGATTTGGCCAGGTTTTCGAGAATTGAGAGTGAAATGCGAGGGGGTGGGGGAAAGATGAGATTCCAACTTCACGTGGTTAGACCCGTTCAATAGATAATATTAAAAAATTCTCAAAACTAAGAGAATATCGACAAGGTTAATTCACAACTATGCTTATGGATACCTAGTTAGTTATTATATAATATTTAATAACTCAAAAATAAGGTACGCTTGCTCATGTACTTGAAATCGGCGCATATAAATCATGATATGTGAATGGATAATTTTTTCAATTGTGCTTGTATGGACTAAAATTTGACATGGTTAGACTAGACACATGCAATGGCAGCATGGGATGGTTTCCATACTCAAACATGACTCATACCAATGCCTTAAAAATTCTACTTTGGAGTCAAAACTTTGCTTCTTCTTATATTTTTTGTTTTATGAAAAAGTAATATAATCTTGTTGGAAATAATCCTAAAAATAAACTAAACTCTAGAAATATTGAAAGGAAGATGTAGGTAATTGACTAAGAAAAATGGACAACCTACCCACCTAACCTAACTGGAAAGTGGGTCCACTAGGTGACATGGAAACTCCAATGGAATCATGTATGCAATTTGATAAGGCTATGAGAATCATGCATGAAGAGGGCTAATGGGATGCATTCATATTCAAGGTAGCATCCATGTTTACTATGATATATGAATGCCTTCTTCTCCATTTTCATCGTTTCTACCTTGGAAATATTCATGCTTAAGAGGAATTTCCTTTTCTCTTTCTTTCTTAGGGAACAAACTCGGGGGAGGAATAAAATACTCCTTACTATATTTAATCCCAAAGGGCGACAAACCTTCATCCTATACAAGACAATATTTCTATGAAGATGAATCTCCTTTATTATAAATATTATATAAAGTGATCAACATGATGTAACCTAACCTAAGACAACCTAACCATAACTAATAAACTAATATTAAATGAGTGTTAGGGCCTTAACATAGAGACTTATGGGCCTTAACATAGGGCCTAAATAGGGGACTTAACATCCTCTCTACCATTCCATCCATACTCCTATTTGGATCCTTCCCCTCCCACCCCTAGATTCCATCCCCTCTCCCTTGCTCCTTGGCTTCACCTTTAGTTTTTGAGGAATTTGTATTTCAACTTGTTCCCCCATCATTAACTATTTGTTTCTCATCCTCTCTTACCCATTGTAGCCTATAAACCTCATTTATTGGTATGGTGACAAAGAATAAGGATCAATATTCATCATCAAGAGGATGAGAATTAGGGAGAAATGGAAAAATCACAACAAAAAAGTGGACAAAAATCTAATAATGAAAAGAGAGAGGCAATAACAACTAGGGACACAATCTGTCCTCTCAACCAACTATAAAAAATGACTTTGGAAATTGTACCAAATTGGAATCTAGTAAATGATGAAGGTTATGTATTGGAAATACAAAGGAATGGGTAATGTGTAAAGGAAGGAAACATTAAGAGAAATGATAAGAGAAAATCAAGCAAACATTCATCTCCTCTATGAAACAAATATATAAGGAAGTAATATTCTATAAATGGTAGGAAATTTTTGGAAGGGTATTTTAGGTTCCGTAGTTTAGTTGTCAAAAACATATTGGTGGGAGAACTAAATGTGGTATTATCATCATGTCTTGGAACCTAACGGGTATTAAAATAGTGATAGGTGTGAAGGAAATTAACCACTTCCAATTCACAAATGACACACTCCTTATTGTCATCAACATCATCATTTCCATTGTCATGATCATCATCATCATATTGTCATTGGTGTGATCATTGTCATCATCATCATCATCATTGTCATCGTATATATATATATATATATAATATATATTAATTATATATACATTAATTTTATAATATATATTAATTAAAAAAAACAAAAGAAATTCAAACAACCTACAACTGACCACACCGCCCGTGTAGTCATTCGCCACCCAGCTTGCCAAGAGATCATTCCAAGAGATCGCAGGAGGTCATTCCACACCCCTGCAAATGCCTGCACAGTCATTCCACACCCCACTCACGTCATTCCAATAGAAAGTCGTCGTAGAAATAAAGAGATAGAGAAGGAGAAGGAGCTAGGAGAAGGATAAGGAGATAGGCCAATAAGGAGAAGGATAAGGAGATAGAGATAGAGAAGGAGAAGGAGCAACAAAGGAAGAGAAATACTAGGCCGAATATGTCGTTGCCGAAATTGGTATGTTTTTTGATTTCTTCCTTTTCTACTCAAAGGTTTCTAAAAGTAATAGGTTTTTTGTGCATCTGGAAAAGGAACTACAAAATCCCTCTCACCCTACAAAATCTACTTACATGACTCCTTCCTCCCACAAAAATAACCCTAACAAAATAGAAAATAAAATCCACCCTGCAAAATATGCTTACATGACTCCTTCCCACTACAAAAATACCCTACATGCCCTTCACACTCTAGGAATACCATTGGATCCAAGGAAACACCATCTACAACATATCAAATCTATAAAATCTCACAATACCATGAGGCACAACTTCAGTTAGATGGGTTTGAATCATCGATGGGAATTTCTCCCATTCCAAGTAATGTTGGGTGCACTATATTGTCCCACACAAAATAAAATTCAAAAAGAGTAGTCAAACACAAATAATTGACTATATATAGGGACCTTATTAGAGAAACTCCCAAAGGGTGCCCAAATTAATATGCTCTCCTTCAATGTTACATTTTATGGTCTAGTCTAAAACTAATCACTAAAGTGGGTGGTCATAAAAAATAAGTCTATCCTCCTACTAATACAAAAAACTCTGTGCACACAAACACATGTTTGAAATTACTAAAGAAACAATTGTCACATTAGCCATTTTTGGTAGTCATCTCCCTAGGGAAGTTAGGAGGTTTGACTATGGGGTGGAACTCATATATGGTTTCTTCTCAACATTATTTAATCCTCATCACATTCTATGAACTTTATGCTTGAGAAATTGAATTTTTAATTGGATGTACTGAACTACTATATTGGACCATCCCATGGATGAAAAATCTTATGGATAGAGATGAGAAAATTGACTATGCTATGCATGCCCCACCTCATCATGTAGGATGATTTCAAATTCATTAATTGTCACATATAAATCTAGGTTACACATGCTCAATCTAATCCAATAAAAAACTATTTTGTACATATTATGGAATGAAACCACTTGGTAGATGAAGATAAACCTCTAAATATAGAACCTCTCTGGAAAAATCACAACATTGTCTAAAATGTCATCTCAAGGAAACTTGGTAGGGTTTTTATTAAGGAGGAATTAATCATGAGAGTTGGTACATATAGAGCTTCAACCTTGAAGGAGGATATATCTAATCACAACAACATACTACTTGAATTATCCATTGGTGAAAAGAAACCCCCATCCTCATTTAAATTCAACCCACACTAGCTCTCACATGAGGATTTTAGGAACTCATAAAGAAAAATTGGGTTGAAATACCATTAGAAGAGGAGGAGCTTGCAATGTCTATCTTTTTGAGGAACTTTATGACGGTTAAAAATATTTCCAAGGATTGGGAAAAAACCGCTTTCAAGTAAACATATGTGGATCTATTAAATGTTGAGGATCTAAGGATCACCACACCCTCTATAACTTACCATGAAGAGGATTTCCATGAAGAGGTGATCCAAGCCGTATTAAGGGCATGACAAGAGGCCAAATGGCACATTAAGAGTAGAATAACTTGGCTGACAAAGGGTGCAATTAGAAAACCAATTTTTTTTATTGCGAAGCATTGTTTTGAAGAAAAATAACACCATATGAAAACACTTTGATGGAAATTGTCATAAGGCATGTACTTCAACACAATACTTGCACAATTGAGGTTCATTACAAAAAAATATGCTCAAAGAACCCAAGAGAAAACATCTAGAAATCATGGCATCTACCTCCTTTTCTGATGGATTCCTAAACGATGTACAAAATGGAGCTTTGATGAAGCCCATCACAAAAGTGGAGATGCTAGAAATCTTGGAATCATTTCAATAAAAAAGGCCCACATGGTAGATGGATGGCTCATGGATTTCTACCTAGCATTCAAGGAGATCATAGCCAAGTAATTGTTCATAATGGTGGAGGAATAATAATGCTTAGGTAAAATACTTGCTCCATTAATACTACATGCATTACTTATATTATGAAGGATGAAACTTAACCCTTCTTATTTTGAGCATTACAGTCTAATATATTTTTCTAATTGCATATTCAAAATAATATAAAACATTATCAAAATAACATTGACATGGAAATAAACATGTGGAAATCATCCATCGAATTCCAACATTTTTCTAAATCTATTCATAACATGATACTTTGCTTCCTACCTTTCACCCTAAAACCCTTTTAAGATTGTATTATATATTTTGGTTTCTATCTTAAAGAAAATGACTACCAATTTAGGCACAACTTATGGCTCTATGAAAAACTTCAAAGGCCTATTAGTTTATGGCGCAAAAAGTGGATATCACTTACTCAAAAGTTGGTCTTGATAAAGAGTATACTAGAGGCAATACTAGTACATTGGTTATATCTAACAACTCTTCCCAAGGATATGATTACAAAGATCTATAAATTAAGCTTAAACTTCCTCTAGTCTAGTAACAAGCAGACCACAAGTATGGAATTGATCAGGTTGGAAATAATATATAGGAAACAATATGATGGATGATGGGTTCTCAAGAACCTTACAAATTTCTCAAAATCATTGGAAACTAAGGGATTATGGTGTCTAATCACACAAAATGTTTTTTAGTAGAATATCCTATGGAAAAAATACAACGAAACAAATTGATTAATGGAGTGGATTTGATTTCATCCATAAAATCAAACATTTGGATCCCAATTCTAGCAAGCCTTGGTTCAAAGATTTGACATTATTGGTGCATACTTCGCCTATGACCCTAGTGATAGAAAGGATATATACATTAGAAGAGATGTTTTACATGGTTTGCATACAATCTACAAACATATTTTTGGATAATATGGTTAACCTTCTCCAACAAATGAATGTGGTAACTTTTGAAGATGCACATGATCATAATAGAGGATTGTTGTGGAACCATGGATGGAAATAGGTTGGGTAATTGGATCTCATAGAGCCAAAAACATTCATCTAGAACTAATATATGTCAAGTTTAATCTCTTCAATGATTGTATTGACCGATAGGGAGAATGCACTCATATGGGTAAGAAATCTAATTGGATGAAGTAATTCACCTCATTTGGGATATATGGAAATGTTTCCCTTAGTAGGATATAGAGGACCCCCCTTGGTTGTGGTGTGACCTATGGAAAACAATAGCCCATCCAAGTGTAGATATATTCACATGAATCACTTGAATAGTGGAATCTTGGTATGGGATAACTTTTGATGAAGTGGACGGGAAGGTCCTAACATCTATGCTTTATCTATAGAAAATTATAAGACAACCAATCACACATTTCTCCACAATAATTTCACTTGTAAAGTACATGGTGTCATAAATACCTTCTTTTTTAGTGGATAATAGGAAAGAGAGTTGTTAAAATAGGCTTGGAACAAATGGTTTAAAAATAGAGGAACCCTAAAACAATTGATTCCTATTCCATTGCACATCCTATGGGGTATATGGACCACAAGGAATGATACAATATTCAAGGACATTAAACCCTCACCCTCTAATATAATATATAGTTTTGAATATCCCTTAAATCCACTGGTTTCTCACATGAAACCAAAATCTTAGTGGATGGTTCCACATTTGGAAGTAGATTACACGAAACCATATGGTTTCTGCAATGGTGTGTCCTATGATAAATACATTTTTCTCACCCTGTATTTGATCCAATGGTTGGAAGACCCTACAACCATCCTTTTCAACCAAAATCAGTTACTGTTTCAAATTGAGCATGGCATTATTATAATATGCCAAATCAATCCTTGACAATGCTTCATAGGGATCTATGTCATCTAGTATCACAATGACCTCAAAGTCCACATAAGTATTGACACCATTGAGACCAATTTTCATCTACTCTAGTTTGTCAATTGTAAAATACATGATTGATTTTAAAACAAAAATTAAATTGATGAGTAGACCAAGTTGGGTCATCCCATGAATTACCATGATTTATTCAACTGGATGTCCACATCTAGTCCTAGATCAAGCATGACTTCTCGCACCTCGTACCCTCTAATCAATGCATTCAACCTGAATTATTTTATGTACATTTTTCTCTAGACACGATCTAAGGGTCTATTAAGTGTTGTTGTAGGTGATCCTAATAACCTTGCTAGTACCCTTTTTAGGTTGGTTGCAGTTTGCTCATTTTCTAGTATATGTAGGAACATTTTTAACAATTCATGGATTTTGTCTTCCACTTATAGTACCAACATACTTAGGTAGTAGCTCGACAACTATAATATATATGAAAATCCATCTATTTCTTTGCAGAAACTAAGTCACATGCTCAAACAACTTCCCACATCACCTCAACCACATCTCTCAAATATCCTTTCTACCAGAAATACACTATCTACAAGGACAATTCTCACAATATCTGCATGAAACTCTTATTATTGTGAATCATATTTTGGAATCAAGAGAATGTTGTAGCTTTCTATGAATGATTTTTAACTATTTATCTCATTCAATGGAGCGACGCTACAACCAAAAACGTATTTATTAGATCTGTCCTCTTCAAGTGAAGGAAGTTTAGGAAGACTAGAGGAAAGTGAGACATATAGTAGGCCTAAAAGAGGGAGATCATGTAATGACCTCCTCGTTACGACCACAACTCTGAGAACATGTGCAAATTTTTTTTTTTTTTAAGGTGTGTGCGCACGTGTAGAAGTAACAAACACACTTGACTCTATGTCGCCACTCGACAACCCACAAGATGCAACCACAATGTTCAACACAAGAAGACTGAAGGCACATAACGAGTAACTGCAACAATGTACGACCATAGGCATAAGGCGCACAACACAAACATTAAGACATACTGGGGATGCACAGTAAGAACACAGAGGGAAGAATCCATGGTGTTAGGGTTACTATTTCTGCACAGGAAAGTAGGGCATTTAGTCTTATGTCTTCTCGAAAGAAGATTAGACAGGCTCCTGGCCGACTGCTCAGGCAGAAACTAGTAATCTCTGTTAGGTGTGTCACAAGAGTGGAAACTGTGCCTTTAAACAACCCGAGACTCCTGATACGGAACTGGATTCCTTACACTGGAATTAAACACAGTCATATATACTAAGCTACAAGAGGTGTCTATATCCCACCCGACACAGCCAACCCAGCAACCCACTGTATACTATTAAGTACAACATAAACAAGAAGGACGACTACGACCTTTACGGAAGGCACACGACAAGAAGGGCTCCGACAACGAACACCCAAGTTCAACATTAATTTAAATTCAACAACTTTCCTCATTTACTAAACTCAAAGTAATTTATGGTCCTTAGTTCAGTAAACCTCATATTTTATAATCATCATTAACCAAAGAATCAATCGCATGGTGATGAGACCACAAGCCATTATTTTTCATAAGATATCTAACACTAAATTTCATTCTAGTTTGTATGGTATTATCATGACCCTTGCATAGTTCAACGATATAATTCAGAGGCATTACTCCTTCCACATCATCATAACCTTAATTACAGTAAAAATACCAAGGCCATATTACAATGTTACCGTAACTTGGCAAAATAGATGGCAATCAACAGTACAATTATAGGTTAACTAACCCTACTTTTTATTTATCACAAGAACATTGCTCGATGTAATTCAAGAATATATTAAAATTCATTACCCCTATGGTTTGCACCACCGCCTAAAACAAGGAGTTTCCCTCCTCAAATCAATGTTAATTTTACATGTTAATATAGCATTTTACATTTTCCATTAGAATAACAACATGTCACATGACTGCAAACCTTCCCTAAAACAATATTAATGCTTCACTTGTATTGCACCTATGTTCGCATTTATACAGCTAGTTAAGTGACAACAAGTCGCAATGCAGCAAACTCCATAACCCTCATTAATACCGCATTTTGACATGGCAATTTATATTACAATTTAGAATTGTCAATTGAATAACAGATTAACACTGCATAATGGATTTACATTGCAGTCTATAATTGTCAATTAGCGGATTGGCATGGCAGTTTATAATTGTCAATTAACGGATTAGCATGGCAGTTTATATTTGTTAGTTCCGCAACTCCTCTAAACCAGATTAACACGGCATTTTAATATTGAATTCTATTTGCTTACAATTACTGTTTAAATAATCTGAAGTCGCATACTGCCATACTATCCGAAAACCATATTAGTGCTGCAATCAAGATTACATTTTCTATTGCATTTATTAGAAAGAAACCACAGACTAGTAGTAACTAAGTCAACCAAAAATCATGCCATAATGCCAATTTAAACCAACCTGCAAACATTAGTTTATACAGTTTTCCTCAAGGCCATGCGTGAAGGTAGAGAGTGAGTCTTAAGGGTACTGTTGCCCATTCTGAAGGAGGAACGCAGACCCAAAAACACAAGGTAATAAGGCCAGTTCTGAAGGAGAAACGCAGACCCAAAAACACAAGGTAATAATGCCAGTTCTGAAGGAGAAACACAGACCCAAAAATGCAAAGGTAATAATGCCAGTTTTGAAGGAGAAACGTAGACCCAAAAACGCAAAGGTAATAAAGCCAGTTCTGAAGGAGAAACGCGGGTCATTAAAACATTTAAACGCAGATCAAAGACACCCAAATATATCAGTAAAACACAGGTCATTAACACATTTTAAAACACAGATCAAAAACACCCAAATATAACAGTAAAATCCAGGTCATTAACGCATTTAAAATGCAGATAAGAAACGCCCAGTATCTCAGTAAAACGTAGGTCATTAACACATTTAAAATGAAGATAAAAAACACCCAATATCTCAGTAAAATGCAGGTCATTAACACATTTAAGATGCAGATAAAAAACGCCCAATATCTCAGTAAAACGCAGGTCATTAACACATTTAAAACGAAGATAAAAAATGCCCAGTATCTCACTAAAACACATGCCATTAAAAAAAAACGCTCAACACATAAATTCTTCTCATGGCCAGAATGCAGCGATAACAATCTCAGACAATTGCCAGAATACCAATGGTAACAAGTTCAGACGATTGCCGACTACAATGATGACAATTTCAGACCATTTCCAGAATACGAATAATATCCATCTCAGCTAATTGCCAGAATGCAATGATAACTAATAAAGACAACTTTCGGAATACAATGATAGCAATTCCAAAACATCTACCCCAACAAAAGGTTTCCAGAACATTATCGCTGTAGCATACAAAACGAACCACCATATCTGAAGCAACATATTAATATAATGCATCATAACTGCATAAGAGAATAACTAGACAGTCTACTCTACCAGAAATAAAAATTCATACCGTTGCCTCTCGCCCGCTTCGGGTGACGTCCCACGCTCCGTGCTGCTTCCCGCGCTCCGTGCCGCTTCCCGCGCTTCGTGCCGCTCCCGCTCTCCGACCGCAGAAGGCTCATTGGTACCTCCCAGCCAATCGCTAGGGGTACTCTGCCTCCCCCTTAGCCCCCCGAGACACAAAGGGGCCACACAAGATCCAGAGATAAGACTAGCTTCTCAGCTTGCCTCCAAGGTTGGGTTGCCACTCCAATACAGCTGAGAAATTCCCAACTCATCACAAGAAAACAGTCAAGCCAAAATCCGGCAGTGTAACGTTACACTAACTGTTCCTTTCCTTACTTCTTCCTTTTCCCCTTCCTTTATAGCAATTTGAGACCCACCT
>JASDQU010435824.1:34188-57621 GCA_032191745.1 Picea mariana
CCCTCAACCTCTCTGGAACTCGTGTGTGGTCCCTTTACTCCATATGTGAGTCTAGTTGGCAAGATATCGTCAGCCTGCATCATCAACCATCATGTCAGAACATGTCAACAACATATCATCAAATCAATAAATATCATGGTAAATAAATCAACTCAATATCACACTCCTTTACTCAATCCAGAGTCCAAGGGTTCCGTCGATGCCTCTGCATCCTCCAGGTCAAAGACCCTACACACTCAAATAAACTGAGTCAATAGCACCTGTATACAACAATAGTAAAACATCATGTCATCTATCATAACACATCATCATCAAGGATAACTGTTTTATCATCATAAAAAATCCAGATCACTTGCGAGCAAGTGTCCTCAAAGAATAAGTTTTCTAAGTGTGCCAGAGCGGGATGTTACATACACCCTCTCTTGGTATAAACTTCATCCCGAAGTTTCTTAGTATAAATGCTGAAATAAATGTACCACAATATCATAAGTCTATCTATCAAACAAAAACGAAAACTGTTGTCGCATATCATACGCGTCCTCCCAGGTCGCTGAGTGCGGACTATAACTGTCACACTGGACCTTGACCTGATCTACCATTCGACGTCGTAACTGTCGAACGCGATGGTCTAAAATGCGGACCGGCTCAGCCGTGAGTGCTCCCTCGTCCGATACCTGCGAGGAACTCATATCAATCATGTGCATAGAATCACTAATATAATGTCTCAAAACAGATACATGAAAAACATCGTGCATACGCCTCAACGAATCAGGCAAGGCTAGTCGATAGGCCATGGGCCCCTTTCTCTCCACAATATTGAAAGGTCCCACGAACCTAGGAGAGAGTTTAGCTCCTTTTCCAAACTTGATCGAACTCTTATGTGGTTTAACCCACAAGAAGACTCGATCGCCAACCTCGTAACTACGGTCGACTTGGTGTGCATCGACATAACTCTTCTGTCGATCCTGCGCCTCTTTAATTCTTTGTCTTATGATTTGTATTTGCTCTTCCATTTATTGGATCGCTTCTGGTCCCACCAGGACCCTATCCTCAAGCCGATCCCAACTCAAGGGCATCCGACACGGTCGCCCATAAAGGAACTCAAAAGGCGCCATCTTAATGGTGCTCTGGTAACTGTTGTTGTAAGCGAACTCTAATAGCGGCAAGAATTCCTCCCAACGCTTTTGTTGGTCCATCACGTACATGCGCAACATGTCTTCCAAGGTTTGGTTTGTTCATTCCGTATGTCCGTCAATCTCTGGGTGATATGCAGTACTAAAGTTAAGTTGAGCTCCCAAGGCCTCTTGGAAACTCGTCCAAAATCGTCCGGTAAACACCGATCCTTGATTGGATATAATCTTCTTAGGCACGCCATGTAGCCTCACAATCTCACTGATGAAAACTCTCGCTATGTCCAGTGCCTGATACATCGTACGCACAGGAATAAAGTGAGCACTCTTCATCAGAGTGTCTACTACTACAAAAATCGAGTCATGTCTCCTTGCCGTCAGTGGCAATCCAACAATGAAATCCATCGAAATGACTTCCCATTTTGATTCTGAAATGGCATGTGGTTGAAGTAATCTTGCCGGGTGTCTATGTTCAGCCTTTACCTGCTGACACTCGAGACATATAGCCACAAAGTTGACTATGTCGGCCTTCATTCCCTTCCAGAAGAACAAGGGTTTAAGGTCTGCCCTCATCTTCGTAACTCCTGGGTGAGCCATGTAAAATTTTCTATGAGCCTTGCTCAGGATGAACATCCTCAACTCATCGTTTGGTGGTACATAAATCCGACCTCTAAACCTCAATAACCCATCGCTATCAAAAGAAAATCCCTCATATCGTGGTACCATCATTGTGCTTTGTCCGATAAAATCCTCGACTTCTTTGTACCAGTCATCATCACGCTGTAAGGTGAGAATCATCTCACGTAGATTCGTCTAAAGAGGTAACACCGAAAAGATGCGTGGCCTCTAACTCAAAGCATCCGCCACTCGGTTCACTGTTCCCTTTATGTAAGTAATCTCGAAGTCATACTCGCTAAGCAATTCTGACCAACGCCGTTGTCGTGCGTTCAGGTCACTTTGTGTAAAAATGTGTTGTAATCCACAATGATCAGTCTTTAATTCAAATTTTCGTCCAACGAGGTAGTGTCTCCATACCTTTAAGGCATATATGATGGCTAATAACTCCAAATCATGCGTCGCGTAGTTTTCCTCATGCCTTCTTAGTTTCCTCGAAATGTGAGCAATCATTCGTCCGTCTTGCATCAGGACTCCGCCTAAACCTTCTTTGGATGCGTCAGTGCATACCAGGAAGCCTACGTCCATGTCAGGGACCTTTAGTATCGACGCTGTTGTCAACAACTCCTTAAGCCTCCTAAATGCTTCCGCGCATTTCTCTGTCCAAACAAACTTCTTGTTTTTCTTCTGCAATTCCGTGATCGGATTGGCTATCCTTGAAAATCCCTCGACAAACTGTCGATAGTATCTGGCTAAACCCATAAAACTATAAACTTATGTGACATTCGTTGGCGCAGACCATTCCATAATAGCCTCCACCTTGGCTGGATCCACGGCGATACCTTCGCCGGAGATGACATGCCCTAAGTAGTGAATCTTCGATTGATAAAAAGAGAATTTGGACAACTTCCCATACAATTTGTGCTCTCGCAAACACTGTAGTACCAAGCGTAAGTGCTCGTCATGCTCCTCCGTTGTCCGCTAGTAGATCAAAATATCGTCAATGAATACTTGGACAAACTTGTCCAAGTACTCGCGGAACATCCCGTTCATCAAACTCATGAATACCCCTCGGGAGTTTGTCAATCCAAGCGGTAAAACGGTAAACTCGTAATGTCCAAATCTCATCTTAAAAGTGGTCTTAGGGACGTCATCCTCCTTGATCCGTAACTGGTGATACCCTGATCGCAAATCGATCTTGGAGAACACCGTCGCACCCTTCATTTGATCGAACAGATCATCAATTCTTGGTAAGGGATACTGATTCTTGATCGTAGCCTTGTTAAGTTGATGGTAGTCAATGCAAAGCCTCCATGATCTGTCCTTCTTCCGAATGAAAATAACTGGTGCACCCCACGGTGACACACTAGGGCGTATCAGTCCCAGGTCTAACAACTCCTTCAGTTTCATTTTCAACTCTTGCAACTCTGGGGTCGACATTCGATAAGGAGTTCTTGCTATCGGTTCGGTACCCGGTTTCAGGTCTATAGTAAACTCCAATTCTCTTTCTGGCGGCATCCCAGGTAACTGCTCTGGGAACACGTCCACAAACTCCTTCACCACCGGAAGGTGTTCTAGACCTTCTGCTACTCCCTTTTCATTTAGCACAAGGATCGCATAAATATTGCACCCCTTGCGCATACTCTTCCGTAACTGTAAGGAAGAGATGAACCTCAGGAATACTCCCTGGTTCCGTCCTACAATCACCTGTCTATGTCCTTCATCATCTACCAAGCTCAACCATTTCATCTTATAGTTGAGTATCGCCTCATGCGTTTCCAACCAATCCATACCGATCACTACGTCATAAGATCCTAAGATCGTGACGTACAAGTTGACCCTCGTGACAAACTCTCCCAGGTTAAGGGCAGAGCCCGTAACCTTTCCTTCAACCTTATGTTTGGCTCTCGAAGCCATCTCCACAAAGCTAAACTCGTCCTGTTCGACTACCTTGACCTTAATCCTTTTTAGCGTTGCACCAGAAATGAAACTCTCAGTAGCTCCTAGGTCTATCAAAATACTAAGGGTCTGGTCAGCAACAGTACCTATCATCTCGAGTATAGTCGATTGGTGCTCTTCCTGGCGGTTATTCACCGCTGCATGAATCCGATGGGCCTTGCCCATATCTCCCACTGTAGTGGGTCCGGCTGATCCGGATGCTCTGGTCCTCTCCATAGGACAGTCGCACTGGTAGTGTGGCTCCCCACACATCCAACACCCCTTCTTCGGCCCAGTAGTCCTGGTACTCGAAGTATAAGATGACGGCCCACTATCCTGGAAACCCAGTCTGTTCTGCTGAACAGGCCTAAATTGCTACTGCTATGGGCGACGTTGCTGCTGGTGCTGTGGTCCTCGATAAGGTGTCCGTTGCTGAGGCGACGGTCATCGTGGTGTAGAAAAAGTGGATCCCCTCTGGAAGCCACGATACCCCAGCGTATGTCTCGCTGATGTCTACTGCTATGGTGTACCAGATGAACCCTGCCCTGCAGGTCTCGCTGGAGTCCTGGTCTGACCCCCGCTGATAAGCTCCTCCTCTATTATGAGGGCCTTTTGGACAACGTCATGCAAGGTTTGAGGCATCAAGATCCTAACCTTTGCACACAGGCTGCCGTTAAGGCCAAACATGAACCGGTTGACCTTGAGCTTCTCAGTGTTTAGGTGCGGAGCATACTGGAGCAGCTGCATAAAACGTACCTCATACTCGGGCATCGTATGACCTGCCTGTCGTAATGCGTTGAACTCATTGAGCTGGCGCTCAACGAATTCCTCTGAAAGATACCTCTCTCGGAACCGTTCCTCGAACAATTCCCATGACACATCTTCGACAGCCATGTTTAGCTGCGGTAGGAGCGTCTTCCACCATAGAAGAGCGCTCCCCTTCAGTTGAAAGACCGCCATGCAGACCTTCATGTTGGAGGTATAATCGCGAAGTGCGAAGCACATTTCCATATTATCCAACCATGCCTCGGCGGCTACACCGTCCGGGGCACCAAAGAACTCAGGAAATTTTACCTTCTCGAGTTCACGGTGAATGCTACCTGTAACGGCCAGTGCGCGTGGCGGAACCTCAGCAGGTGCCGGTGCCCTGGCCTCATCTCTGTCTAATTCGCTGATCAGCACCTCAGACATGCACTGAAAATATCTCATCATCCCCACGACATCAACAACTGTGATCTGCTCCTGTCCAAGAACCTGCTCACTTCCCTAGGGGTTAGATCCCTCAGGTGTGGATGCTGCTGGAGGCATCACGCCTCCTCCCCTAGCACCCCATCGTCTGCCTCCGCGGTGTCCTCTAACCATGATTACCTGCACACACACAATCAACTCAATCAACATTATACTCAAATCTAATCATGTCAACGAAATCCGTAGCGAATCCCAAGTCACGGGTCGAACCGGCTCTGATACCATATGTAACGACCTCCTCGTTACGACAACAACTCTGAGAACAGGTGCAATTTTTTTTTTTTTTTAAGGTGTGTGCATGCATGTAGAAGTAACAAACACACTTGACTATACGTCGCCACTCGACAACCCACAAGACACAACCATGATGTTCAGCACAAGAAGACTGAAGGCACACAACGAGTAACTGCAACAATGTACGACCATAGGCATAAGGCGCACAACACAAACATTAATACATACTGGGGGTGCACAGTAAGAACACAGAGGGAAGAATCCATGGTGTTAGGGTTACTATTTCTGCATAGGAAAGCAGGGCGTTTAGTCTTATGTCTTCTCGAAAGAAGATTAGACAGGCTCCTGGCCGACTGCTCAGGCAGAAACTAGTAATCTTTGTCAGGTGTGTCGCAAGAGTGGAAACTGTGCCTTTAAACAGCCCGAGACTCATGATACAACACTGGATTCCTTACACCAGATTTACACACAGTCATATATACTAAGCTACAAGAGGTTTCTATATGCCGCCCGACACAGCCGACCCAGCAACCCACTGTATACTATTAAGTACAACATAAACAAGAAGGACGACTACGACCTTTACAGAAGGCGCACGACAAGAAGGGCTTCGACAATGAACACCCAAGTTCAACATTAATTTAAATTCAACAACTTTCCTCATTTACTAAACTCAAAGTAATTTAAGGTCCTTAGTTCAGTAAACCTCATATTTTATAATCATCATTAACCAAAGAATCAATCGCATGGTGATGAGACCACAAGCCATTATTTTTCATAAGATATCTAACACTAAATTTCATTCTAGTTTGTATGGTCTTATCATGACCCTTTCATAGTTCAACGATATAATTCAGAGGCATTACTCCTTCCACATCATCATAACCTTAATTACAGTAAAAATATCAAGGCCATATTACAATGTTACTGTAACTTGGCAAAATAGATGGCAATCAATAGTACAATTATAGGTTAACTAACCCTACTTTTTATTTATCACAAGAACATTGCTCGATGTAATTCAAGAATATATTAAAATTCATTAGCCCTATGGTTTGCACCACCGCCTAAAACAAGGAGTTTCCCTCCTCAAATCAATGTTAATTTTACATGTTAATATAGAATTTTACATTTTCCATTAGAATAACAACATGTCACATGACTGCAAACCTTCCCTAAAACAATATTAATGCTTCACTTGTATTGCACCTACGTTCACATTTATACAGCTAGTTAAGTGACAACAAGTTGCAATGCAACAAACTCTATAACCCTCATTAATACCGCATTTTGACATGGAAATTTATATTACAATTTATAATTGTCAATTGAATAACAGATTAACACTGCATAACGGATTTACATTGCAGTCTATAATTGTCAATTAGCGGATTGGCATGGCAGTTTATAGTTGTCAATTAACGGATTAGCATGGCAGTTTATATTTGTCAGTTCCGCAACTCCTCTAAACCAGATTAACGCGGCATTTTAATATTACATTCTATTTGCTTACAATTACTATTTAAATAATCTAAAGTCACATACTGCCATACTATCCGAAAACCATATTAGTGCCGCAATCAAGATTACATTTTCTATTGCATTTATTAGAAAGAAACCACAGACTAGTAGTAACTAAGTCAACCGAAAATCATGCCATAATGCCAATTTAAACTAACCTGCAAACATTAGTTTATACAGTTTTCCGCAAGGCCATGCGCGAAGGTAGAGAGCGAGTCTTAAGGGTATTGTTTCCCGTTCTGAAGGAGGAACACAGACCCAAAAACGCAAGGTAATAAGGCCAGTTCTGAAGGAGAAACGAAGACCCAAAAACGCAAGGTAATAATGCCAGTTCTGAAGGAGAAACGCAGACCCAAAAATGCAAAGGTAATAATGCCAGTTCAGAAGGAGAAACACAGACCCAAAAATGCAAAGGTAATAAAGCCAGTTCTGAAGGAGAAACACAGGTCATTAAAAAATTTAAACGTAGATCAAAGATGCCCAAATATATCAGTAAAATGTAGGTCATTAACGCATTTTAAAATGCAGATCAAAAATGCCCAAATCTAACAGTAAAATCCAGGTCATTAACGCATTTAAAACGCAGATAAAAAATGCCCAGTATCTCAGTAAAATGTAGGTCATTAACACATTTAAAACGCAGATAAAAAACGCCCAATATCTCAGTAAAACGCAGGTCATTAACACATTTAAAACGCAGATCAAAAACTCCCAATATCTCAGTAAAACGCAGGTCATTAACACATTTAAAACACAGATAAAAAACACCCAGTATCTCAGTAAAACGCATGCCGTAAAAAAAAAATGCCCAACACATACATTCTTCTCATGGCCAGAATGCAGCGATAACAATCTCAGACAATTTCCAGAATACCAATGGTAACAAGTTCAGACGATTGCCGACTACAATGATGACAATTTCAGACCATTTCCAGAATACGAACAATATCCATCTCAGCTAATTGCCAGAATGCAATGATAACTAATAAAGACAACTTTCGACATACAATGACATCAATTCCAAAACATCTACCCCAACAAAAGGTTTCCAGAACATTATCGTTGTAGCATACAAAACGAACCACCATAGCTGAAGCAACATATTAATATAATGCATCATAACCGCATAAGAGAATAACTAGACAGTCTACTCTACCAGAAATAAAAATTCATACTGTTGCCTCTTGCCCGCTTTGGGTGATGTCCCGCGCTCTGTGCTGCTTCCCGTGCTCCGTGTCGCTCCCACTCGCCGACCGCAAAAGGCTCACTGGTACCTCCTAGCCAATCGCTAGGGGTACTTTGCTCCCCCCTTAGCCCCCCGAGCCGCAAAGGGGCCACACAAGATCTAGAGATAAGACTAGCTTCTCAGCTCGCCTCCATGGCTGAGCTACCACTCCAATACAGCTGAGAAATTCCCAACTCCTCACAAGCAAACAGTCAAGCCAAAATCCGGCAGCGTAACATTACGCTAACCGTTCCTTTCCTTACTTCCTCATTTTCCACTTCCTTTATAGCAAATTGAGACCCACCTACTTTCCCTAAATCATTATTAATTTAATTTTTAATGACAATCCTCTAAAATTTCTCAGCCTTCCAAGTGTCGCACATCCCCCTTGTTTCTCCAAAATTATTTTCTTTAATTTAATTAAAAGACTCATTTCCCTCACCCCCCCTAAAGTCGTCCTAAAATTACTCCTAGGGTTCCTAGGTCCCCTCTCGTGCTTTTAATAACTTTCCTAAAATGAAGTTGTCGATTTTTAGTAACTCCTTAATTGCTGATTCCCTTTTGATTTTTACCCTATGTCCCCTACTTTCCATTATTAAGTTTCCTTTATTACTAGTTTCTTTAATTCTATTATTTATTTCTCTCTTGTTATTTTTATTTTTAAACCCAAAAGATAAATGCGCTTATTAATCTTTTCAATATATTTTTAAATTCCTAGGTTTTATACTCCCACACTTTAATTAATTTTATTTCTTCTTTATCATTTAA
Organism: Picea mariana; assembly: GCA_032191745.1. Lineage (NCBI taxonomy): Eukaryota > Viridiplantae > Streptophyta > Pinopsida > Pinales > Pinaceae > Picea > Picea mariana. The sequence goes on from JASDQU010435824.1 coordinate 42,868, forward strand.
AAGCCATGGGTTTCACTTAATTTATTTCCCTCATTACTTTACCCCCCCCAATATTTAAGATGAGTTTAACTAACACTTAGGAGGGTTTTAGTTTACGCCCTTATGTTTATTTTTGTAGGATCTTTTCTTAGGTCTTATCAAAATTTTATCTTTGAGATGTTTTAAATTTAGGTTTAGATCGAACTGGGCGACAATTCATTAGGGGAGTCATTTTGAGAAATTCTTAAGGCGTTAAGGTCTTAGGGTCATCTAGGTTGTCTCATCATCCTCATCAATGCGACGTGCCCTTCAGGACGCACTACGTGCTCCAAGGGTGCCACTCGCCTTGTTTACTTCTGTTGCGCGACGTGCCCTTCAGGATGCACCACGTGCTCCAAGGGTGCCACTCGCCAACGTGTGTTTCTTTTGCGCGAAGTGCCCTTCAGGATGCACCACGTGCTGCAAGGGTGCCACTCACCGACTTGACTGATTGGTAGACATCTATAACCCCTGGAGTCAACACTCGCCAGGTGAACTTGTGGGAGACTAAGGGCTCTAACAAATAAGGCCCCCGCCTTATTTCACACCCCTTATAATCATCGTGAGTGACTGTCGCAGTCTGCCCTCACGGCATCGTGGATCCTCTCGAACTAGGTAATTGTTAACCTACAGTTCGAACCACGGCGAGAGTGCTAGTAGGCTGTGGCAGGCCTACTGTCCACACCTCTCCCTCAACCTCTCTAGAACTCGTGTGTGGCCCCTTTACTCCATATGTGAGTCTGGTCAGCAAGCTATCATCAGCCTGCATCATCAACCATCATGTCAGAACATGTCAACAACATATCATCAAATCAATAAATATCATGGTAAATAAATCAACTCAATATCACACTCCCTGACTCAATCCAGAGTCCAAGGGTTCCGTCGATGCCTCTGGATCCTCCAAGTCAAAGACCCTGCACACTCAAATAAACTAAGTCAATAGCACCTGTATACAACAATAGTAAAACATCATGTCATCTATCATAACGCATCATCATCAAGGATAACTGTTTTATCATCATAAAAAATCCAGATCACTTGCGAGCAAGTGTCCTCAAAGAGTAAGTTTTCTAAGTGTGCCAGAGCGGGATGTTACAGATCAACTAGATGTCAAAATATTAGAAGAAAATTCCATAAACGAATGGATATTTTTTCTCGCGGAAGTTGGTTCATTTTATTATTATGATTAGATGATAGGCCACATCGAGGTTCCCTTGAGGTACAAACATATAGTGAAAGAATGGGTACCCAAGGATATTCCTCCTCTAAACACATATTTTTGTGTGAACGAGAGGATATTTTGGATTGCACCATCGTCATTACATGGTTTGGGTTTGTTTTTCATGGATGGCATAAAGTTAGGTAACAACAGATGTATTGAATTGATGGAGTATGTTAGATAATGCTACAATTATAGAGATTGGATGCAACTGGTCCAATATACACATAGTATCTTCATATATAGAGTGTTTGCAAATTATTTATAGCTAAAAGACAATAATCAAAATAAAGGATTGAGTATGTACATTGACGGAAGGCCAATAGCATAAGGGAATATTGCAGGGTTTATAAACAGTACACAACCTAGGTCTACAAATAAACAACCCAATTGCGTATTTGAGGGGCATGAAGGAAATTGTGTTTTCGTGTGTGCCATAAAATCAATAGCTGCAAGGGAAGAGTTCTTGATCAATTAAAATTTGAATCGAATAGATACAAATGTTGTTACTATGGGAGTGGTAAATATAACATTTCAACAAACCTATTATTAATGAATATAATGACTTATGTTTTTGTTAATTGATGTTTTTTGTTATTGCTTCATTTCGTTATAAGAAATATAAGGAATATGTTTCATTAAATGACACCATCCTCTAGGCAATAGATATACCTCATTTTTAATTATGTTTTTTCAAGAGTCTATTAGTTTCATTTCGATATTAATGGTTTCAATATTTTTGTTGTAGGTTGTTGATCAGGGCAAGTCCTCGATGGATGAGATGACACCATCATCGGGGAAATATGTATACTAAAAATTAAATATAAGCAATGTGTTTTTTAATTATGTTTTTTCCAGAGTCTATTGGTTTCATTTCAAAATGAATCTTTTCAATATTTTTATTGCAGGTTGCACCTGAGTAGGGATAGTCCCCAAATATATATTAGAGGACAACATCATCTGCCCAGCCGGTATAACCCATAGTAATTGTACAAATTAAATATGTTGTATTATTACGATTTTTTTTATCAATCTATTGGTTTCATTTTGATATTAATGTTTTCAATATTTTTGTTGTAGGATGCGCCTAATCGGGGAAAGTCCCCATTATATCAGATAAAACCATCCTTGGCCCAGCCGCTATAAACCATAGTAATTGTACAAAAAAATATGTTGTATTATTACATTTTTATGATGATCCTATTGGTTTCATTTCGATATTAATATTTTCTATATTTCTGTCTCAGGATACATATCCATTAGCAGAGAAATCCATAGAAATGAATGTGGATGAGATAATGTGTGATGATGACATTGCATCATCGCTTAACCCCTTTCAGATGTTAGAGAAGTCCGTAAAAAAAATAAATGCATAAATCCTTCGTTTGATATTCATTCAGCCGCAAACATAGGATATTAAGGAAAAGATTGATCGTTTTACTATGAGAGCCTAGTTTTTGAATGTAAGATGTGGGATATTTAATTAGAAGATAAATTCATTTATGGATTTATATTTTCTACTTGTATATGTCATGAACTAAAATATTTTTTTTTTAAAGACGTATTTGCATCCAGATAATTATGGTGAGGGGCTTGTTGCTACTATTGATGTTAGTGATGAGTCTTACCCATCACAAGCATCCAACCCCATGTGCATCTAAAAATGTGCCATTTTTTTTCGAATGAACAGTTGGAAACACATAGAAGGACAACCTAGAGGGAAGATGTGGGTGCACCCTCTACTGCTCGACGCACTACAGATCATGTAGAATAGGGTTAGGAGGTGTATGCAACAAAGAGTAGTATTGATATTTCTCAAGCAACATTTCCTGGATATTCCAATGTTATTAGCTCGGGAACAGTACATACCATATTTTTGGTGGACAAAAATCTCGTTCCCATAAAGATAGAGAAGATCCCATGTATTTAAAAAACGTTTTAACTATTATATATAACATGATTCAAAATTTAATCCTAGATCATTCTTTTTAAGCTAATCATGACATGATCATTTTGCAGGAAATGATTATTTTTTTAAACATCTAAATGATTGGTCACTAGATATATTTGGGCCCACCATCCGCACAAGGTGGGATAAAAAAATTAAAATTTTAAAAGATGAGCTCATTAATCACTTGATTGGGTTGTTCGGTGTTGAGAGCTTCAACCGAGGAAAGGTCCTCAAGAAATTTGGCCAACATATGAATATTCTGAGGGAGCAATATAGGGTTTTTTTAGAAATGAACCCTAGGTATGAGCACCCTCCAATGATTCCACTAAGGGAGTGGAAACCACTGTTGGATGATGGAAGGGAGAGGGATTTAAGAAAATAGGGAAATCTACCACCAGACACATGAAGGTATGCAATACTTTGAACAATGTAATTATATGTTTCTTATTATTTATTTTTACATGAAATTTGCAACATCTAATGTATTTCAAACTTTTCGTAGGCTACCAAACACATCAAAGGAAACAAAGGCCAGACTAGAAAAACATGACTTGCACAAGCTTGGGCCTGGTGGTTATTTGAATGTGGTGGCGTGAATTGTAAGTATCCATAACTCAAATATTGTATCCAAATAATAAATTGGATATAAATTTTTTTTATTTCACCATAAAAGATAAATTGATGATCTTATGCAAAATTGCAGGATGATCTATTCAACGAAGTGCCAATGGAGGATGAATTGAGGCTTGGTTTCTAGCACGGCTTTGCATTTGTTGTTGAATGCCAAAAAATATTTGGCATTGGGCCAACACAGTCTTCCAATGATCCACATTGGACACAGGTAAATAAAATCAACAAAGTTTATTTAAGATTGATTACTTGTGAAATCTATTAATTATTAATTTTGGCCATAAAATTTTGTACCTCTTTGTTTTAAGTAGGAAAGAAACAATAAACATAATGTCGAGGATGGAGAATGACTGACAAATGAAGGCCATGTTATGCATCTTGGTAATGGATTTATTCATGTGCTACAAAAAACCTAGTATGAATTAAAGTTGAAAATATTTAATTGCAAATAGTATATTAATTTTAATCTTTGATGTTTCAACTCCAGATCATGTAAAGGGTCATACTATACAAGATGAGACTTCATCTAGACAAGGATATGAAGTACATTAATTTCTTATTAATGAAATACTTTTAATGATATAAAAAAAACATACGAATTTAACATTTCTTGATTATTGCCATAGATCCTGACACCTTACATCAACATCCACGTCGTAAGTACACGACCCAACAAACAATAATACAAGCTGCAAAAGTGACCAAAAGAACTGATAAAGATGTTGTGGAAGATGATCAATTTATTTATGATTTTGTGAAAAGAAAAAAGGTGAAATCATGAAGACGAGTGTCTATTTTGCTTGTTTTATGAGAAAAAAAACTATATTTTCACAAGTTCTTCAACTTCCGTCATACAATTATTTTTTTTTATTTAAAATTTCACTTTACAGTAAAATAAAAACTTATGAAGAATTTTGTTATCTTTCCAATGACAATTTTTCAATTTTTTTTTATTAAGATTTGATACGTCAATTTGACAATTGTTTAATAGTATGTTCCTTAAACATGAAAGGAATGATAATGAGTTATTGTTTCCTCCAACAATGTATCTATTATTAAACTTATGTTTTTAACAAACAAAATATACTGCAACAATCTACAGAGACTCTATTTTATTATGACTATAATTTTGAATCTAACGGATGAATATTATAATTTCTAGATTTTTTGAAGTTGACCATGATGAAAACGTTGCAGATTTTAAACACATGTTTTCCTCCACCTTGTATCTATCTTAATTTTTACTTAAAAGTAAAATTTAAAATTACCCTTTTGAAAAGAACAGTTTAAGGATTATGAATATAATTGTTTCTAAATTTTTCATTGTGTATTTTTAGAGATACAAATATCTCATTTCACTGAATCATAATGTCTGTTGAAAATATTATGCAATATTTTTTTTTTAAAATTAAATAAAATTAGATAAAAATAATGAAAATCAAAACAATTTATAGGAATTGAAAGTAGATTCAATTTTGTAAATGTTGGTGTCATTTTCGAAAACAAATTTTGAGTATTTGTAGGAGTCTTGATGCAGGAGCATCACCCCATGTTAGCAGTGTGCCAGCCAGCCAGCACATCCAGCACACATTTAATGGAGAAAGGGAGAGGCGCAGCCCTCTCAATTTTGAAATTCGAAATTTAAATAAATCATTGTAAGGCTTTTAATGCTAGATCATGCCTTTGTATAGGTAGTAGTTGAGTTTTCCTTTAATCGTTACCTATAGCTAAGTCCAGATCAGTCAGGACTGGACATCCATTTATGTAATGTAGCCGTAGAAGCCGCTCTGTGATAGCGATAGCTCAGAGACGGTGAGGTAGAGGATAAGTTCGAGAGAGCCCTCATTTTGTAATAGGAGAGAAAGTAATGAGAGTAGAGAGGAGGAAAGGAGACCAGAGAAGAGAGGTCTCGAGAGAGAGTTGATACTAGTTACAGTCCAGCCTTTGCAAATCATCTGTATAGAGACACAGGGATTAATAGAAAAGCAGTTTTTCTTGCATATGGTTGTTCATGTATTTATGTTTCATGAATGAATGTTGTAGATGTATGTTAGATTTTCATCTGCAGGGATAGATAGAATTTTTCTACCTGATTGAGTTGTGATTTATGTCTGGGTTTTTTTAGGCCGTGCAATGAGTGCACAATAGAACATTAGAAGTTATGAAGCCAGCACAAGGAGTGCACATCTGAGCTCCGCGGAGTTAAAAAGAATGTGCAAGGAGTGCACACTAAAAGGATTCACAGACTCAAAGGAAGACTCAGAGTTGCTGAATACTCTTGGGGAGGAACTGTGCAAAGGTAGGCACAGAGAAGGAATAGAACTATTGAAGGTTCTGTAAAGCTCTGCCAGGAGGGCATTGAGCGAGTGCATAGAGTGCACCAGAGAACTCTATTTTGGGTTCTGAGAAAAGAGAAGTGTTGAAGAGAAGACACTCACAGAGTTGTTGAACACTCTGTGGAGAAAGGCTCTACAAGTTGTGCATCGAGCCGAAGAATGCCAGGAGGGCGTGAAACATTTCTTTACAAGAAATACGTCGGATCTGAGTTTAGCGAAATACTCAGTAGCACAAGGAGTGTGCGAGGGTGGAATTATTTTAAGTCCTGAAGCTTAGGAGGAACAATGCCTTTGTGCATAGAGCCACAGAAGAGAGGAGCATAAGGTTGAGAAACCTTTCAGGGTTTCCTAAGTTGACAAAGCTCAGGAGGAACAATGTTTCTATAATGCAGACGAGACCCGAAGGAACCGAACTTGCAAGAGGAAGAGTCAAAGGCCGAGACCTTCGATACTTAGAAAATATTCTATGTCTGGGAGAAGCGTGAAGCTCAGAAGGAGAGCGCGCAAGGAGGATGGATCTGAACCATTAGATCTAGCATCAGATACCCGATAGCCGTTGGATCAGGTGAAGGCCCACGGGGTTTAAACCCTTGGATATCCACACACTTCAGAATTTGGGGATTGGAGCGGCAAGGGATTTTGGAGTCGATGCATCGCGAACTCCCGGTTTGTGAAATCGCGCCAGCCATTGGATCTGGAGCGCAGTGGCCTGAGAGTCGCTAGATCACGGATATGTGCATAGGAGGAGCGCACATAGGAGGTGCATACAAGATCATATCGTAACTGTCAAATCTCGCGTAAAGGACCAATAGCCATTGGATCTGGAAAGAGGGGAATGAGGTTTAACCCTTGTAGAAGTAAAGGAGAGGACTCGTCGAAGTCCCGAAAGAATCAGAACCGTCCATCTCAGAGGACGCGTGTCAAGAGATCCACATTTTGGGTATTCATACACTAGGAGACCGAGAGTGAAGAGTCTCCTGAAATTGCGAAAGGAGAATTTGCGAAAGGACTAGGATCATCCACAGGAGGACGCATGGAAGACAATCAAGGTTTCAGGAAAAGGCCTGAAAGATTTCGGTTCCAGGAGGACTGGGCCATTGATCTCTCAGAGGGAGAGATTTAAGCATTTCAAGAACTGGGGGTTCGAAAGATAGAGGATAGGGGGGAACGCTCACATCGTGGTTTCCTGAATCACGAAAGATGGTAGTGCTTGGTCATGGACTGTCATTTTGGCATTTCAGAACCTGGGTGTTCGAGAGGCCAGGAGTTGGGAGATCTGGATTTTGGACTCGGGAAGTCCCGAAATCGCAAAAGCAGTTAACGCCAGAATAGCATGAGCCGAGCCGTTAAGCCCTTTTTGGCATTTCGGCAACCGGGAGTTCAAGAGCGAAGGAGTCATGAGAGAAGGAGTCCAGTCTCATGGAATCACGAAATCGTGAATTCTGAAATCCCAAAAAGAAGATGTGGTCATGGGTAGATTTCGGCATTTCAGGGTCTGGGAAGTTGAAGGACCAAGAATCGTCTGTAGCCGGAATCGCGGAATCATAAATTCCAAAATCCCTAAAGAGGACTGTGGTCACAGGTGGATTTCGGCATTTCAGTGACTGGGAATTGGAGGGACAAGGAGCCTGGGAGAGCTCACTTGCAGGAGTCCCGAAACCCCGAAACACGAAAGTAGTATTGCTCGGAACAGAGAAGAGCACCAAAAGATGGGCGTGCACACAGATTTTCTCAAATCTTGTGCCAGGGAATTAAAGGGACCTATGGATTTGTTCAAAGGGTTCCAACAGGAGCCTGAAGAGTCATTTCGGCTCAGAAATTGAAACGATCCAGAGACCGGGAGGTCAGTGGACCCTGCAGAGGTAGGGGGTCTGCATCAATTGGTATCAGAGATGATATTTTCGTCTGTAGACTTCAGGCGAGGGAGACAACAAGTTAAGGAGGATAAATTATGGTAACAACAAGTGGAATTAGAAGCAGAGATTCATCTGTATACAACAGGTGAGAGAGGCAGGGTGTAAATACTTTGTGGTGATTGTTTGCAGGTGTGCAACAGTCAATAGATGGTGCGTTGGGCTGTAGGAGGAGATGGATATGCTTTCAGAAGTAGAGTGATCCATAAGTTTTCTAGGAGGGAAGACAAAAGGTAAAGATAGAGATGGCTACTGAAGGCCATGAGCATGGTGGAAGAGAAGACCACCAGCAAATGAGTAAAGCAGAGATCGACAAGGAACTCACTGAGATAAGAGAGAGAATGGAACAGCTGACATTGAAGATGAAGTAGGAGGCAAAAGTACACTAGAGGTACGAATGGCCTCTGAACAAGAAAGCCAAATGGCCTGTTCAAAATTTGTTGGCTAGGAAACAACAACAAGAGTTGAGGAAATGGCTGAGGTATGATCAGAGCCTCAATGACACAGAGCTGGTTTTCATCTATGAACCAGAAGTTGGAGAAACCCTCAATGATGAGGAAGAGAGATCAGTTTCAGGTCTCATAAACTGCCAGGAGGGCAGAGATGAATTTTCCAATTGCCAAGTGGGCAATGAAATGAGATCATTGGAGGATCTCATAGATTGTCCGGAGGACAGTAGTGGAAATCCATATTGCTAGGAGGGAAATTGTATGAGATTAGTTGAAGATCTCATAAACTGCCAAGTGGGTAGGACATAAATCCCATATTTCCAAGTGGGCGAGGGAGAGCAGATGAGACTGTCTGAAAGTCTCATGAACTCAAGGATAAGTACGAGTCAACAAGGAGTTCTGATGAAGATGGGATCGATTGATCTCATAAACTGTCAGGTGGGCAGAAGTGAACTTTTGAGTTGCCAGCTGGGCAATGGGGAGAGATTAGTAGAAGGTCTCGCATACTTCCAGGGGAGCAGTGCTGGAAGTTCAGATTGCCAGGTGGGCAATGATATGGGATCACTGGATCTCATAGACTGCCAGGTGGGCAACAGAAAATTCTCAAATTGCCAGGTGGCTAGGGGAAAGGAGATGAGACTATCTGAAAGTCTCATGAACTTAGAGGAGGGTTCATATCAGTAAGGAGTGATGACAGAGGAGAATCAGAACATAATTTTGATCATTGGGGGAATTGAGGTATTCCTACCAGAAATCCCATTTGAGGCCAGAGCATGTATTGTAGATGCAGTACAGAAGAAAGACAGCCAGTAGAGATTGTCAAAGAAGAGGAAGAAGTGGAGTAGACACTGAAATTTTACCAAGAAGAAGAAGATGAGAATTCAAAAGAATGGCTCAAAATTTTCAGCCAGGAAGCTGAATAGGAAATCACTGTAGTACTGGAAGTTGCAGAAGAAGAAGAAGAAGAAGAAGAAGAGGAAGTGGACAACATAGACTTTGTTGGTCTGTGTGAAGAATTGGAATCCCTGGAGAGAAGGGTGATGGTGCAAAGCTTGCACATCCAATATGCTAAGTTGGAAGAAGTTAGTGGAGCATACCAACCTGGGGAGAAGCTGGAAGAAGTTGGAAGTATGCTAGCAGAAGAAATGGCAGCAACATAAATGCCATGGGAAGAAGTTGAGCAACAGTTCAGTGAGGAGACTGTAGAGCGGGAGTTTGTAGCAGAGTGGCCACTTAGTACCACAAAGGGAAATAAATATAGCATGGGAGATCGAGCAGATCTACCCATTGAGAAGACAGAAGTGCGGCAGAGAAGACTGCATACATGAGCCAACCATGGGAGCAGTTGGACAAGGTGATTAAGAAGTTCAAGAGGCTGATGTTAAGGTCAGCACAAGAAGCAGTCAACAGGAGAAAGTTGAACAACAAAGAACCTGAAATAGTGGAAGGGAAGAAAAGAAAGAAGCAACAACAGCAACAACAAAGCAGAAGAGCAGATGGACAGCTCCAAGGGAAAGTTTGGGATCCATGTGGTTTTAAACACTCGAGAAGAGGAGGTCATGATCAGGAGATCATGATTTTTCCATTTGAGGAGTATGATGCAGGAGCATCACTCCACGTCAGCAGCGTGCCATCCAGCCAACACATCCAGCATGGATTTAATGGAGAAAGGGAGAGGCGCAACCCTCTCAATTTTGAAATTCGAAATTTCAATAAATGATTGTAAGGCTATTAATTCCAGATCATGCTTTTGTACAGGTAGTAGTTGAGGTTGCCTTTAATGGTTACCTACAGCTAAGTCCAGATTATTCAGGACTGGACATCCATTTATGTAATGTAGCTGTAGGAGCCACTCTGTGATAGCGATAGCTCAGATACGATGAGGTAGAGGATAAGCTCGAGAGAGCACTCATTTTGAATAGGAGAGGAAGAAATGAGAGTAGAGAGGAGGAAAGGAGACCAGAGCAGAGATATCTCGAGAGAGAGCTGAGATTGGTTACAGTCTAGCCTTTGCAAATCATCTATATAGAGACACAGAGATTAATAGAAAAGTAGTTTTTCCTGCATATGGTTGTTCATGTATTTATGTTTCATGAATGAATGTTGTAGATGTATGTTAGATTTTCATTTGTAGGGATAGATAGAATTTGTGTATTTGATTGAGTTGTGATTTCTGTTTGGGTTCTTTAGGCCATGCAAGGAGTGCACAACAAAACATTAGAAGTTCTGAAGCCATCGCAAGGACTGCACATATGAGCTCTGCGGAGTCAAAAAGAACGTACAAGGAGTGCACACCAGAAGGATTCATAGACTCAAAGGAAGACTCAGAGTTGTTGAATACTCTGGGGGAGGAACTGTGCAAAGGTAGACATAGAGAAGGAATAGAACTACTGAAGGTTTTGTAAATCTCTTCCATGAGGGCATTGAGCGAGTGCATAGAGTGCACCAGAGAACTCTATTTCAGGTTCTGAGAAAAGAGAAGTGTCGAAGAGAAGACACTCACAGAGTTGTTGAACAATCTATGGAGAAAGGCTCTGCAAGCTGTGCATCGAGCCGAAGAATGCCAGGACAACGTGAAGCATTTCTTTACAAGAAATACCTCAGATCTAAGTTTAGTGAAATACTTAGTAGCTCAAGGAGTGTGCGAGGGTGGACTTATTTTATGTCCCGAAGCTCAGGAGGAATAGTTCCTTTGTGCACAGAGCCACAAAAGAGAGGAGCAAAAGGTTGAGAAAACTTTCAGGGTTTTTTGAGTTGAAAAAGCTCAAGAGGAATAGCATTTCTATAATGCAGATGAGACCCGAAGGAACTGGACTTGCAAGAGGAAGAGTTGAAGGACGAGACCTTCGATACTTAGAAAATCTTCTAAGTCTGGGAGAAGCATGAAGATTAGAAGGAGAGCACGCAAGGAGGACAGATCTGAACCGTCATATCTAGCGTCAGATACCCGAAAGTTGTTGGATCAGGTGAAGGCGCACGAGGTTTAAACCCTTGGATATCCACACACTTCGAAATTCGGGGATTGGAGCGGCAAGGGATTTTGGAGTCGCTGCATCGCAAACTCCCGGTTCATGAAATCACACCAGCCATTGGATTTGGAGCGCAGTGGCCCGAGAGTCGCTGGATCATTGATACGTGCACAGGAGGATCTCACATAAGAGGTGAACAGAAGATCATATCGTGACTGTTAGATCTCGCGTAAAGGATCGATAGCAATCAGATCCGGAAAGAGGGGAACGAGGTTTAACCCTTGTAGAAGCAAAAGAGAGGACTTGTCGAAGTCCTGAAAGAATCAGAACCGTCCATATCATAGGATGTGTGTCAAAAGATCCACATTTTGGGGATTCGGACACCGGGAAACTGAGAGTGAAGAGTCTCCAGAAATCACGAATGGAGAATTCGCGAAAGGACCAGGACTGTCCATAGGAGGACACGTGGAAGGTGGTCAAGGTTTCAGGAAAAGGCCCGAAAGATTTCAGTTCCAGGAGGACTGGGCCATTGATCTCTGAGAGGGAAATATTTCGACATTTTGGGAACCAGGGGTTCAAAAGACAGAGGACAGGGGGGAACGCTCGCATCGCGGTTTTTCGAATCATGAAAGCTAGTAGTGCTTGGTCGTGGAATATCATTTCGGCATTTTGGAACCCAGGTGTTTGAGAGGCCAGGAGTCGGGAGACGTGGAGTCTCGATATCCCCAAAGAAGACAACACCAGAATAGAATGAGCCGAGCNGGAAGTTCAAGAGCGAAGGAGTCATGAGACAAGGAGTCCCGACTCGTGGAATAACGAAATCACGAATTCCAAAATTTTGAAAATAAGATGTGGTCACGGGTAGATTTCGACATTCTGGGGTCCTGGAGGTTGAAGGACCAAGAACCGTTTGCAGCTGGAATTGCGAAATCGCGAAATCCGAAATCCCAAAAGAGGACCGTGGTCACGGGTGGATTTCGGCATTTCGACAACCAAGAATTGGAGGGACAAGGAGCCTGGGAGAGCTCGCTTGCAGGAGTCCCGAAACCCCGAAACGCGAAAGGAGTATTGTTCGGAACAAAGAAGAGCGCTGAAAGCTAGGTGTGCGCACAGATTTTCTCAAAGCTTGTTCCAGGGAATTAAAGGGACCTTTGGATTTGTTCAAAGGGTTCCAACAGGAGCCCTAAGAGCCATTTCGGCTCATAAATTGGAACGATCCAGAGACTGCGAGGTCAGTGGACCCTGCAGAGGTAGGGGGTCTACATCATATCCGCAACCTCCAAAGTTTAGGTAAGCTTGGGGGAATTCTATGGTTTTTGTATATAGTCCCAATTTCTTGTTTTCGACTGAAAGACTAAATTCTAACGAAAACTATCAAAACTAAACGGTTTCCAAGGTTTTCAACCAAAAAAAACTTGTTCTGGCCGGAAGATTGTTGAGGAAATTTCGTCGATCGAAAAAAATGAAAAGACACATCATATCATTTCATTTCGCACCAAATCATATACATATGCTTTCGTCCGAACACATTTAACAAAATTCATCGCTTGTTTGATGGTTTTCTAGAGCACCTAAAAAAAGTTTCGAATCAATGTTTGTTCAAGTTTTTATTGGAATAACAAATTATATGTTGAAAGATAAATGTTGAACATTTTTTCAAGATGAAGTCTTTGTTGAACATATATTTTACAGATAACTCTAAAAGTCATGGGAAATAAAAGTTTGTGCAAGAGAAAATTTGATCGCACTCGAGATGATACTCGCCATAACGAACAAAGGAAAGAGCATTATTGCAGAAAGAAACAAGAACGTGCAAATATTGAAGAAGGAAACAATGATAATGTAAATAGATATTTTCAATAGGAAGAAGTCCAACTAGGTATGCATGCACATATTGTCTATATTAAAAGTATGGAATTCAAATTTAAAATATTGTTTAATATAATTGATTGTAATTACAAATTGATTTTTTTCAAAAAACATAAATAGATTTGTCTCATAATGTCGAAGAAGACGTTGAAACCAAAATTGAAGCAGAAGACGAATAACCTATAGCTATGTACATAAATTTAGATAATACAAGATGGAAACTTGTATATATAGTTTAGTGAATTTATGTTCGAGTTTTGTTTTTTAATATAAACTTTAAATTGAAATGTGCAAGAGAATCTATCAACGTTGATGATGAATATAAGAAAATCTTGATACTGACAAATTTGGAAAGAAAAAAGCTAAGAATTATATAAGATATCGAACTAAGAATATGTATAATACTTTTTTCAAAGTACAAGATCGACTTTCACTTTGTATAATAAAGTCAAGAAAGTTAAAAGAAGCTACATCATTATTGGGTATTCAAAAGTCGACAAAAGATACAAAGGTGAAAGAAAATGTCTGTGACAATATAACTAGTGTATTAAAAGATTTTGGAATATCTCGAAAAAAAGATGTCCGTGTTGCACGTAGAGCGATACAAATAAAAATTGTTTCATCTAGCAATATAAAAGATCATTTGACACGACACATAGAAAAAACAATGGAACGTCAAGAAAAACATTGCACAAACATAGAACATTTCGATTGCAAATAGATGCAAATGATGAACTGGCTTGCTGGACAATGATTTCTAGACAACCCTACAAAGATAGACTTGCAGAAAATGTTAAAGAATTTGCCTGTAATTGTTGGTTGGAAGAATCTTGTGTTTTCAGGGGAGGCATGGTTTCAGGGGGAGCATGACTGATATGATTTCAGTGTTACATCAGATTGATATCCCTTATACAAAAGGGGAGAGATTATACAGCAACAACAAGATGGGGGGAGCAGCCCCAAGAGAAGAATGGCCCTTTGCCATTGATGTCAAAGGGGGAGAGATAATCACATTGATGTGATTGATGTCTATTGATGGGAGAGATTGATATGGAGAGATAGTCACATTGACTATTGATTTAGAGCATGCCTTGTCTACATGTTGACATCAATAATTTGTAATTGGTGTTGACATCAATGTTAGTATTGCCATCAATGCCAAAGGGGAATATTGTTGGATCATGTTGTCATTGATGCCAATGGTTTGATTACTTGGGAGATTGTTGGATCATATGTCATTGATGTAAAGGGTTTGGTTTGATTGATGTCATTGGTTGATGTCAATTAATTGATTGATATGATTCCCTTGATGAGAATGTTATATGTCCAAGTGGAAACCAATCGATGCAAAGGTAAACAAATGGATGAACTCCAAAGTGGTCCCCTTATGGTGAAAG
>JASDQU010435825.1:24436-41258 GCA_032191745.1 Picea mariana
ATCTGATAGAACACAATTGTGTCTATCCATAGTAGTACATAACTACTATCCAGTGGTACACAACCATACCAAGTAGCACACGGCTACTAACCAGTGACACATAGTCACAATCAGTGGAGCACATCCACCACAGTAGTATACAACTATTGTCCAGAGACATACAGTCTCTACAACAGTCATATCATCTGATATCAACCTGCATAAACAATATCATGATACAAGTTGAGTCATTTGGGCCATTCTTCGACTCACATCTGTGAGATCTAGAAGAGTATCCGCCCTCATATAGTAAAAGCATCAACCATGGGCTATTTGGACTATTCTTCCCAAGCATGGAAGAATAATTGTCCATGATTTTTGAGCCTAGACCATTCACCTAATTGGGCCATTCCTCCAGCACTATTCGTAGTGCAACCTGGATAGAATGAGTCTTCCCTAGGGAATTCATGTCCCTGATTGTTGAACCTGGACCATTCATGTAACTGGGCCATTCCTCTGGCACTAAACATAGTGCAACCTGGAGAGAATGAGTTTTCCCTAGGGAATGACTGTTCGGACCATTTCCTAAGAAAATGATTGTCCTGCACCAACCTCCAAAATAGACCATTCTTCGAAACTGCTCACAACTGTGAACTTAGAAAGAATGACTTCTCGACGAGGCAGACCATTCTACTTGACCACTACTGAGAGTGACTACCAAGAAGAATGACTGTCCTAGACCATTCCCCCACATTGGCCATAAGGGGAATCATTGTCTATGGTACATCAACAATCTATCGGACCATTTTCATTACGAAAATGACTATCCAATCTGGACCATTTTCCGAACTGGAAAATGCTTGTTCGTCAGAAAATCTCAAACCACTTTCCGAACTGGAAAGGCACTGCCCATCCTAGACCATTTTCCAAACTGGAAAATGACTATCCATAAATCAATGATATATCAGTGCTCCCTCCCAACCTGGAGAGCCATCTCTTCCCTTTTAGCTAAGGGAGTTATCTCCACGATCCCCAACTTGTCTCGTAAGTATGCAAACTCTATCTTGGACAAAGGTTTTGTCAAAATATCTGTTGTCTGCTCATCTATGGAGATATACTAGAGCTTCACTTCTCCTTCCTAGACTTTGTCTCGAATAAAGTAGTATTTGATCTCAATGTGTTTCGACAGTTCATGAAACACTGGGTGTTCGGATAGCCTTATACAACTCCGATTGTCACAGTATATTATGGTCGAATCTTGAACCTGATCAAATAATCCAGAAATCGGCTTTCTCTGCCATACTGCTTCTATACATGCCTCACATGCTGCGATATACTCTGCTTCTGCTGTGTTGAGTGCGATAGACCTTGGTTTCCTACTTCCCCAAGATATCATAGCGGAGCCCAAGCTGAAACACATCCCTGAAGTACTCCTTTTGTCTTCAGCAGTCCCTGCCCAATCTGAATCTGTGAATCCATGAAGCTGTATATCACTAGATGAGGCATATCTTAAACCATAGTTTAGCATCCCATGAATATAGCTTAGAACATGCTTTGCAGCTATCCAATGCTCATGTCAGGGTTCCACTTGGAACTGGCTTAGGGTGTTTACAACAAAGAAAATATCTGGTCCAGTATTCACTAAATACATTAATGACCCAATCAATTGCCGATATAGGGACGGGTCTACTGGATCAGAGTCTGAGTCTCTTACTTTCCTTATATATGTGGTCATAGGAGTGTCCATGGATTTGCAATCCATCATTCCAAACTTTTGAAGAATCTTCACTGCATACTTTCCTTTTCCAAGGAATACTTTACCACGCTTCTACCATACTTCTAGTCCCTGAAGTACTCCTTCTGTCTTCTGCACTTCCTGCCCAATCTGAATCTGTGAATCCATGAAGATGTATATCACTGGATGAGGTATATCTTAAAACATAGTTTAGCATCCCATGAATATATCTTAGAACATGCTTTGCAGCTATCCAATGCTCATGTCTAGGTTCCACCTAGAACTGGCTTAGGGTGTTTACAACAAAGAAAATATCTGGTCAAGTATTCACTAAATACATTAATGACCCAATCAATTGTCAATATAGGGATGGGTCTACTAGATCAGAGTCTGAGTCTCTTAATTTCCTTATATCTATGGTCATAGGAGTGTCCATGGATTTGCAATCCATCATTCCAAACTTCTGAAGAATCTTCACTGCATCCTTTCCTTGTCCAAGGAATACTTTACCACGCTTCTACCATACTTCTAGTCCCAAGTAATAATGCATGAGACCGAGGTCTTTCATATCGAACTCATAAGCTAGTTCCTTCTTACACTGGGTGATGAGAGACTCTTCACCTGTCAAGAATAAATTGTCGACATATAGCAGTAGAATCATAGGTGCATTGTTCACGACTTTGTAGTAGAGACTTGGATCTGCATGACTCTTGAAGAAACCAAGTCTTATTAAGTAGTTGTCTATTCTGGCATACCAAGCTCTTGGAGCTTGCTTGAGTCCATACATGGCTTTCTTTAATCTGCAAACATGAGTATCTCTGGAGTGTACTTCAAATCCTTGAGGTTGTTCAATGTATACTTCTTCTTCGATTGCTCCATTGAGAAAAGCTGTCTTTACATCCATCTGATGTAAACTCCATCCCATGGAAGCAACAAGAGACATAATGGCTTTAATAGAAGTATATCTGGCAACAGGAGCAAATGTCTCGTCATAATCTTCTCCCTCCTTCTGGGAGAACCCTTTAGCTACGAAAATTGCTATGTATTTGTCCACGCTTTCGTCTGCTTGCATGTTTGATCTTATAGACCCATTTTGAAGTTACTATTGCTTTTTCTTTGGCTCTAGGCACAATTTCCCATACATCATTTTACATGATGGACTGGTGTTCTTTTGTCATGGCTTCTTTCCATTGTTTCTTCTAAGTTGCCTCTTCAAATGTGGTGGGTTCTTCATTTAGAAGCTTTGTCATACATGTTGCATAGTTGGAGAATCTTTTGGGCTTTTTTCTTTCTTTGAAGGTGCCACTTGGGGCTTTGAGTCTTTCTACTTCTTGTAGAGTAGCTTCAAGCCAAGATGGATGTTTCTTGGTTTTGGGTACAATGACTGATTCAATAGGTTCACATGGTTGCATTGGATGATCAAGTTGTTATGTTTCTTCATTCTGAATTTCTAGAAGACATGTGCTTTCTTCTTTAGGCTCTTCATACTCTTCTTCTTCTATAGTTTATTCTATGGATTTCTTGAAATCCATCTTTTCATTGAAGGTTACGTCTCTGTCGACTTCAACCTTATGTTGTTCCAGGATATAGATTCTGTAGGCTTTAGATGATTCACTGTATCCCACAAATATGCCCTTCTTTCTTGAGGGTTCTAATTTCTTCCTTTTATCCTTGGGGATGTGAATGTAAACAGGGCATCCAAAGATTCTTAAGTGTTCCACATTAGGTTTCTTTCCTAAGAAGGCTTCTTCTAGAGTCATATCCTTCAATATGCGGTGGGGACTTCTGTTATGAACATATATTGCTGTCATGGTTGCTTCTCCCCACAAATACATAGATAAACCTTGATCGTTCATTAGTGCCTTCACAGTTTCTTCAATAGATCTGTTCTTCCTTTTGGCTACACCATTTTGTTGAGGATTATGAGGAACGGTTAACTCCCTCCTAACCCCTTCCGATTTGCAAAAGGCAACAAATTCCTTGGATGTGTATTCTCCTCCATTATCTGTTCTCAAGGTCTTGATTTTTCTTGTTTGTGAGGTTCTCTATCTCTGCTTTGAATTCTTGAAACTTGCTGAAAACTTCGTCCTTTGTCTTCAAGAGATATAACCAAGTCTTTCTTGAGTAATCATCTATGAAGATTACATAGTAAAGAGAACCTCCTAGATATTTGACTGGCATCGGACCGCAAACATCTGAATGTATTAGATCTAGGATTTCCTTAGATCTATTCTTGCTGCTTGAGAATGGTTTCTTAACATTCTTACCAAGAGCACATCCTTTGAAAATCCCTTCATGTGTATATTGTAGTTCTGGTATTCCTTCAACCATCTTTTCAAGGAAAGGTAATGCTTGATAGTTGATATGAGCATACCTTCTATGCCAAAGTTCATTAGGACTGACTTCATCATGTACAAGAGTTTCATTATTTCATTCTAGTAGTCTGTATAGTCTTCCTTCACGGGTTCCAATAACTCTAGTGTTCTCTATGCTGGAGTCTCTAGACCAAGATAATACTTTTCCATCTACAAAGGCTATTCTCTTTCCTTCGTCTTCTAGGCAAGATATGGATACAAGATTCTTTTTTAAACCAGGTACATATAAGACATTGCTCAAATGAACGTTGTTACCTATTTTCAATTTGATGGAGGCTTGACGAATTCCTTCGACTGGACATGTGTTCTTATCTCCAAGTTCTACCTTGTAGGATGTCCTCTTTTCATTCAGATTAGAGAGTCTGACTTGATCTCTTGTCATATGCCTGGAAGCTCCATTGTCAATTATCCACATGTCATCTTCAAGAGTTCCTGTGAGAGTTGAATAGTGTAGATGATCAGTCTTTTCATTCATGATTTCTATTGATTGATAGTTGGTCAAACTTTGACTTTGACCCAAAATCTCAACCTTGAGGTTTTTTCCTTCTGAGAGTGCCAAGTGGTGTGCTGGACTAAGGCGCACTAGAATATCTTCTTCTTGAGTAAGGTGTCCCATTATAAGGTGTTGGGCACGAGTTTTAGAGTTTTTGCAACTGCACCTGCTAGTAACCCTCGCGACAGTGCTTCAGTAACTACACCTGCTAGAAACCCTAACGACAGTTCTTCAACGAGCTTGATAACCTTATGGCTTATCTTCCTTCTAGTGGTTAGACTGAATGAAGGAGGTGTGTGCCTGTTATCGTACAGTTTGTAGTTAGGGTAAAAGACGAATGAAAGGATGTCAAACTGGCATAAATCAACCAATCCCACCACTGTCACCTCAATGGGAAGGTCCTTTCTGTTTAGGGAGGTAAGGCCTAAGGGAGATGTCCCCAGTGACCTGGGGTTTTGAGAAGGAAAAAGGTTTAGCAAGGCTAAGTGATAATAATCCCCCTCACAAGTCACCACCTGATCAGAGAGTCCTGTCTAAAAAGTGAATAAAGATGAAAGATAACCGGAAGTAGTAACCAATAAGAGTACCTTCCCGAGAAAAAGCAACAATGAAACTATGCATGTGCAAGCTTGCTTGTTGGTTAGTACTTCATATAATGAATGACTTTCTGATAATAAGCAATTGAGCAATAATATTGATGAAGTAAATCAATGTGTATACAACACCAATGATTACACAATATCACTTCACAATAAATGCTAATGAAGCTTCACAATAAACGATGGAAAATTATCATCAATGTAACAATACTTGAAGCAACGCTTTAGCTAATCATTCAATTGATTTTAAAGACAAATAGATGCTGCAATGATTATGTTTATAGCACAAGTAAAAGGTAGCAGCAATAGGGTTAGAAGATTAGTCTAGGCTTGGGTTAGAAAGGTTAGTAAGAGATTGCTCAAAGTGTTTAGAAGTTATTTGTGATCAAAGTACTCAATACACAAGGCCTTGGATCAGTGCGCTGCTAGGGTATATGGAGTCAAAGAGGCTGCAAATGTTGAAGCACTGAAATGATAATGAAAGACCAAAGACAAGAGGGTTAAATGTTGAGGTGTTGCTAAAGCAAGGCCTCAACAATGAAACCCTAGGGGAGAGAGGCTCACTAAGGTGTAGAAACCCTAGGCCCTAGTGCTCTCTCCTCCTTCTTTAGCTCAATGGCAATAATAAAAATGGCTAGCTTGACTAATGATTGATAAAGTTTAAGACAAGAGAGTTTGTAAGTGATGTGTTGCTAAAGCAAGGCTTCACTAGACAAACCCTAGGGAAAAAAGGTTCACCAAGGTGTAGAAACCCTAGCCTTGGTGCGTTTTTTTCCTTCTTAGCTCAACAACAAGGATAAAAACGGCTAGGTTATAGAAGAATAGTAGTAGAGTGTTGCTATGGAAAGGCTATATCTATCTTCAACAAAATCAAATAGCTGTAAACTTGATAGAGACATGAGACAAGGACCTTTAGCATGTGCTTGTCACCTAGGGTTTAATTCAACAAATTATAATAACAAATGCAAGAAAACAACACTACAACCATTCAATCAAGAAGTTTTGCAGAAATTCACTTACATTTAACCAAGAAATCACATAGCCATACCCTAGTTGTAAACCTTCCACCAAGAAGAAATGCCAAAAATGCCAAGAAAAGTCTTCCTTCAACAAGTGCGCCTCAAAATTTCAGCCAATAACCCTAAGAAGGGTGCAAATTTCAGACCTCACCAAGTGGTGAGTGAAAGATGATGAAAAAATGAGAGTAAAAACCCTCAATTTATACAGTAGCAATGACCTTAATTACTTTTTAGGTCATCAAAAGGTCGGCAAGGCCAAAATACACAATAATACTATTTTACATTAAAATGTCATAAACTAAAATCCTAATCAAGCTAAAGCAAGACATCATGCCCCTTATAGGGTGACGTTATCCCTTTCTAGGGAAAATGCAGCCTCCTAGAGCAAAACGTTAGCGCTCCTTGGGCTTCTCCAACCTGCCACACGTGCCAAACTTCCCTGTCTGTCTGCCAAAACGTCCATGAAGCAAGGATGACATCATGAACCTCTTGGATGACGTCCTAGCCCTTCCAAGGGCAACGTTCCAGTGAAGGGGGCACAACCCCCCTAGGTAAAGGTCTGCTCAGCTGCCTCTGGTGGATTCTTCTACTTTTCCCTGGTACAAATGCTTTGCCCTGTCTCTGCCCCCTGCTTGGGTCTCAACATCCATCAGGTGGGCTCTTCATCTCCGTAGAGGTCCGAACTAATCATCCCTCCATGTGTACCTATCCAACGTGGTACCTGTCCGTCGAGCATGAACCTGCACATCAACAGATACGCCCTCCATGGGCTCATAAGTCACAGGGATCATAGTAATGTCAATCACATCTGATCATCAATATTATTAAACATGTGCATAAAACCCCTTTACCCTAGTCTAGTGCTTAAAGACATTATACAAGTCTGCAAATGCAAGTTTGGAGGAAGTGACGGGATGCCCTATTGGGCCAATGTCTATTGGAAGAGGGATGTTTCTGGAAATGATTGAATCCCAGTCATGTAAGTGGGTGAGGTGGATGGGGATGCCTGGGAAAAGGGTGCAGTGATAGTAGGGATGGCTTACCGGTGGGTGCCTCTGTGGAGGGTGAGCTGCACCTGTCATGGATGCAAATATTTCCAAGCCCATTCATGCCTTTTATCTTCATTATTTTTCTTCCAAGATGCTAGTCAAAGGACACTACCCTGGCTTGGTGACCAATGGTGGCAATGTTAGCCACAAGCATTTCATGGAAATGAGAAGGCTGGCTTGTGATGAGACCCCCTTTCTCTTGGCTATGCCACCAAGATCCACTACCTTGGCGTGGTGACCAAATGCCGGTAGTGTCATACCGCTAGATGCTCATGGACCTAATAGGCTGGCTCATGATGAGACCCCCTATCCTCTAAGCAGGTCTTGTATTATTGTTTTTTTTATCTTTTTATTTCTTTTTTCTTTCAAAAAGCTAGTTAAGGGACACTGCCCTGGCTTGGTGACCAGTGGTGGCAATGTTACCCACAAGCACTTTCACGTAAATGAGAAGGTTGGCTCGTGATGAGACCCCCTTTCTCTTGGCCATGCAACCAAGAGCCACTACCCTAGTGTGGTAACCAGTTGCTAGTAGTGTCATACCGTTAGGTACCCATGGACCTAATAGGCTGGCACGTGATGAGACCCCCTATCCCTCAACTAGGTCTTGGTTTATTATTTTTTTACGGGTCCCTCTGTTTCTTGTTGAGAATATTTTTTATTGCTTTCTTCTTGTCTTATTGTTTTTTTCTATCTTTTTATTGGTTTTTTCTTTCAAGAAGCTAGTCAAGGGACACTGCCCTAGCTTGGTGACCAGTGGTGGCAATGTTACCCATAAGCACTTTCACGAAAATGAGAAGGCTGGCTCGTGATGAGACCGCCTTTCTCTTGGCCATGAAACCAAGAGCCACTACCCTAGCGTGGTAACCAACTGCTAGTAGTGTCATACTGTTAGGTACCCATGGACCTAATAGGTTGGCTCGTGATGAGACCCCCTATCCCTCAACTAGGTCTTGGTTTATTATTTTTTTACGGGTCCCTCTGTTTCTTGCTGAGAAGCTTTTTATTGCTTTCTCGGGGATCCCTGGGCGAAGCATCTCGAGGTTTTATTCTTAGGCTTTTATTGTCAGCTGCTTTTACCCCCCAGGCCTTTTAGCCCATTCTTCCCACAAGGTAAGGTACAACCCTTAAGTGATTGGCCAAACCTATGCCCAGACTAGTGTAATGGGATGGGTGAGCGGGAAATAAGATGGAAAGTGGTATGTATGACGGGAACAGACGATGGCTTTTCAGAAATCCCCCGAGTGGCAACTCAAAACCTATGGACACAATTTTGCTAGGGCATCCTGTCATTCCCCCCGGACATGGTCAAGTGGACAAGCATAATATCCAAGCACCCATTAGAAACAAAGGAATCAAATGCACATATTCAAAGGTTTTGAGGATCAGAGTGACACATACCATGATACCTGGACTCATTACCTCATGGAGCAAGAACCATCTCTGATACAGGACCAAGCCGAAGGTGATGGATGCTGCTGCTGTTGCTGACAAAGTGGAGGCACTGAAAGGGAGAAAATATGGGCCCTCTAGGGCCATGCTCAAGTCGATCTGGCTCTCGGTACTCCATGTCCAAGACCTGTGGGCCTTGAGACATAATCACCTAGTTATCCCTGAAAGTGGGGGATAACATTTGGCTCCAACTCGAGGACATGTGCTCACCGTAGAGTGCATGAGAACCTCAAAATCTCTGGCATGACCTGTAACCTACTTGATCTCAATAGCAAACATCAGTAATCACTTGGGGTGGTGATATCACACCAGTCCACACACACACACACACACACACACACACACACATATAAGACTAAAATAAAAGCAATCATATGTACAAGTGTGAAAGCAAACTACTCTAGCATGCAATGCAATGGTATATACAATGAATGAAAAATGCCTACCTACTTACCTGTACTTACCTATGAATTCAGGTCCCACCACCTTGGTGGGGTTTGAGGAGGTGCCCGTTGACTGGTAAAGGGTGCCTTCTTCCTTCCAAAGAGGACAAATAATATGAGTCGTTATCTGATTTTCTTCCAACTTTGAAAGGTCCGATCCAATGTTGAGTACTTCCGTAGGCTCCCCCTTGCTGGTATCCCACATGCATACTACGTCCCCCTCCATGTATTCTTCAATCTTGTATTTGGTTGTTCCCTGAACAATCCTGGTGTATTGTGAAGAGGGAGGAGGGTGGGATTCTGTCGTAAAGACTTCATGTTGGGGAGGTCGAATTTGTGTATCACTCTTTCCTGTTTTTTGTGATTCTACATCCCCAACTTTCTTGCCTTTATATTTGTCTAGGAGTTGCCGGTATCCTTCTCTCGTAGGCCATTGCATCTGATCTTCCTTTTTTGCAAAGGGTCCTTAGGAGAATATTTAGGAAGAGTTTCCATGATTTGTTCATGTGCTTTGTCATTTTTGACGGGGTGACTAGTTTCTTGCACATGGGTTCCGGTCACTGGCACATTTGGGAGACAGCCTATTATTCCATTTTTCAAAGGTATATTCACATAAGTGAGGTCCATCTCAATGGTGCCACCCAACATTGAGGCAAAGTTCCTAGACAACAACATCCCCCACACATTTGGGATGTCTACTATAACTATGTCAATGTGGATTATTTTCTCAGGGTATTCTTTGAGGCAAACTTCCACATTTTCAACTACTCCATGTGTGGGTATGGCTTTAGACTTGAAGCCACACCCATTTCTGTAAGGTCGTGTGACTTTCAGGCCTAATTGTTGCATGACCTTGAGAGACATCATGTTAGCACCGACCCCTGAATCTAACATGCAATTGTTGAGGCTCTTATTATTCATTAGCAAGGTCACGAAGAAGGGCGGGTGTTCATCATACTAGACCCTAAAGTGATCAGCTTGTAATATAATAGGAGGGTCCATAGGTCCATCTTATCCTTTGAAGAAATTATCAAACCTTTCTTTAACAGATGGTACCTTAATAACTTCTCTCGGAGGGATGGTCACATACATCTTGGATAGTGCCCCTTTGAAGTCAAAGTTCAATTCCAATCTTTCGGTTTTAGGTGCTTCAGGAGGAGGAATGCTCGAAGGTGAAGGTTTTGTTTGAGTTATTTCAGGAATGGTAAGGGTAGGTTGGTTTAGCTTCTTTTGCCTGTATACCTAAAATTCTCGTTTTGCCAACTTTTCCTTTGATTCAGGGTCCAAGTTGTTTATTATTTCCATTCTAGCCTTCTTGGCTGCCTTTTTTATCTCTTCTTGGTGTTCCTCGGGAGTGATATTGAGGCAAATCTGGGGGCCTTCTATAATATGGCCTACATTGTTTACTTGGTCATGGGTTTCAATAGTCCCGAAAATATCTCCTTCCCACTTGATGAAGCCAACTCCCCTTCTTATCGAATGGTCATCATTCTGTGTAGGGAAATAATCATCCCAGTCTTCGGAGATGTTGAGGCATTGTCAGGACAATCATCCCCATCTCTTTCTTGCTCCAGAACGATGGGGGGAGATTATGTCAAAGCACCATCCTTGATGCATTTTTCTTGAAAAAGTAACACCCCTTCATCTCCTAGTGCAATATTCTTGTGGTTACTTGGGATACTTTGGTCACCCTTTCCCTTAGTCCATGTTATTTCACTAATAATATATTCTTCTGTCAAGGGAAGAGTGGGCCAACCTTGGAACAAGAACGGATCTACGGAGTCATAATAACTAGGTCCATGATCGTTTGTTAGCAAGGAAAAGGGTGTTTGTTCATTTTGCTCAAAATAATCTGTTTGTAACAGTGTGGAAGCTCCTTCGAAAGATAGTTGGTCATCTGGGGTTTGTTTTGTTAGATAAGGAATTTCCAACATTTCACAAATCCCTTTAAACCTTTGCAAGACACAGGCCATACGAGTGCTTAGGTTGGTGCTATTATTGGCAGGTTGGGTTTGAATGCTAGTATGCACCTGGGGCTCTTCAGACTTCATTTCTGAGTCCTCATTGGTTTGGCCAAAGTATTCAAATCTAGGTTCACTCGTATCTTGACTTTCTTGGATTTGACTTGGCGCGGTCAAGGTAAATATGGAATTGGGTAGATTATGTAACTCCCCTTGGGTGTTAACTAAGTCTAAAGAGCCAAAGAGTTCTTCATGAGACCATTTGGGAGAACTCACAGGGATGACAGGATTTGTAGAGGCCATAGTAGTAGATGAAGGTATGTACTGATGCCCACTACGGGTCGTCATTAGTGGTTTGTGGAGTCACCAGATAATTTTCTTGAAATCATCAAAGGATAAGGGAAAACACCCTAAGTGAAGTCGTCAGGTAAGATTGTAAGATAAAGACTCTAGAGACAAGGCTTACCGAAAAGTGTCGTCTTGGGGAGAATTGACTCAGTATTCTCCGACAACGGCGCCAAAATGTTATCGCATAGTTTGTAGTTAGGGTCAAAGATAGATGAAAGGATGTCAAACTGGTGTAACTGAACCAATCCCACCACTGACACCTCAATGGGAAGGTCCTTTCTGTTTAGGGAGGTAAGGCCCAGGGGAGACGTCCCCGGTGACCTGGGGTTTTGAGAAGGCAAAAGGTTTAGCAAGGCTAAGTGATAATAATCCCCCTCATAAGTCACCACCTGATGAGAAAGTCCTGTCTAAATAGCCAATAAAGATGAAAGACAACCAGAAGTAGTAACCAATAAGAGTACCTGCCCGAGACAAAGCAATAATGAAACTATACATGTGCAAGCTTGCTTGTTGGTTAGTAATTCATATAATGAATGACTTTCTGATAATAAGCAATTGAGCAATAATATTGATGAAGTAAATCAATGTTTATACAACACCAATGATTACACAATATCACTTCACAATAAATGCTAATGAAGTTTCACAATAAACAATGGCAATTTATCATCAATGTAACAATACTTGAAGCAATGCTTTAGCTAATCATTCAATTGCTTTTAAAGACAAATAGATGTTGCAATGAGTATGTTTATAGCACAAGTAAAAGGTAGCAGCAATAGGGTTAGAATATTAGTCTAGGCTAGGGTTAGAAAGGTTAGTAAGAGATTGCTCAAAGTGTTTAGAAGTTATTTGTGATCAAAGTATTCAATACACAAGGCCTTGGATTAGTGCGCTGCTAGGGTATATGGAGTCAAAGAGGCCGCAAAGGTTGAAGGACTGAAATGATAATGAAAGATCAAAGACAAGAGGGCTAAATGTTGAGGTGTTGCTAAAGCAAGGCCTCAACAATGAAACCCTAGGGGAGAGAGGCTCACTAAGGTGTAGAAACCCTAGGCCTTAGTGCTCTCTCCTCCTTCTTTAGCTCAATGGAAATAATAAAAATGGCTAGCTTGAATAATGATTGATAAAGTCTAAGACAAGAGAGTTTGTAAGTGATGTGTTGCTAAAGCAAGGCTTCAATAGACAAACCCTAGGGAAAAATGACTCACCAAGGTGTAGAAACCCTAGGCCTTGGTGCGTTTTTCTTCTTCTTAGCTCAACAACAAGGATAAAAATGGCTAGGTTATAGAAGAATAGTAGTAGAGTGTTGCTATGGCAAGGCTCTATCTATCTTCAGCAAAATCAAATAGCTCTTAACTTGGTAGGGACACGAGACAAGGACCTTTAGCATGTGCTTGTCACCTAGGGTTTAATTCAACAAATTATAATAACAAATGCAAGAAAACAACACTACAACCATTCAATCAAGAAGTTTTGTAGAAATTCACTTACATTTAACCAAGAAATCACATAGCCATACCCTAGTTGTAAACCTTCCACCAAGAAGAAATGCTAAAAATGCCAAGAAAAGTCTTCCTTCAACAAGTGTGCCTCAAAATTTCAGCCAATAACCCTAAGAAGGGTGCAAATTTCAGACCTCACCAAGTGCTGAGTGAAAGATGATGAAAATATGAGAGTAAAAACCCTCAATTTATACAATAGCAATGACCTTAATTACTTTTTAGGTCATCAAAAGGCCGACAGGGCCAAAATACACAATAATACTGTTTTACATTAAAATGTCATAAACCAAAACCCTAATCAAGATAAAGCAAGACGTCATGCCCCTTCTAGGGTGACGTTATCCCTTTCTAGGGCAAATGCAGCCTCCTGGAGCAAAATGTTAGCCTTCCTTGGGCTTCTCCAACCTGCCACACATGCCAAACTGCCCTGTTTGTCTGCCAAAACGGCCTTGAAGCAAGGATGACGTCATGAACGTCCTGGATGATGTCCTAGGCCTTCCCAGGCCAACGTTCCGGTGAAGGGGGCATAACCCCCCTAGGTAAAGGTCTGCTCAGCTGCCTCTGGTGGATTCTTTTGCTCTTCCCTGGTACAAACACTCTGCCCTGTCTCTGCCCCCTGCTAGGGTCTCAACATCCATTGAGTGGGATCTTTAGCCCCATGGAGGTCCGAACTAATCATCCCCCCATGTGTACCTGTCCAATGTGGTACCTGTCCGTCAGGCATGATCCTGCACATCAACAGATACGCCCTCCATGGGATCATAAGTCACAGGGATCATAGCAATGCCAATCACATCTAATCATCAATATTATTAAACATGTGCATAAAACCCCTTTACCCCAGTCTAGTGCTCAAAGACATTATACAAGTCTGCAAATGCAAGTTTGGAGGAAGTGACTGGACGTCTTATTGGGCTAATGTCTACTGGAAGAGGGATATTTCTGGAAAGGATTAAATCCCAGTCATGTAAGTGGGTGAGGTGGATGGGGATGCCTGGGCAAAGGGTGCAGTGATAGCAATGATGGCTTACCGGTGGGTGCCTCTGTGGAGGGTGAGTTGCACCTGTCATGGATGGAAATATTTCCAAGCCCATTCATGCCTTTTATCTTCATTCGTTTTCTTCCAAGATGCTAGTCAAAGGACACTGCCTTGGCTTGGTGACCGGTGGTAGCAATGTTAGCCATAAGCATTTCACTGAAATGAGAAGGTTGGCTTGTGATGAGACCCCCTTTCTCTTGGCTATGCCACCAAGAGCCACTACCCTGGCGTGGTGACCAGATGCTGGTAGTGTCATACCGCTAGATGCTCATGGACCTAATAGGCTGGCTCATGATGAGACACCCTATCCAATACCCAGGTATTGTCTTATTGTTTTTTTTATCTTTTTATTGCTTTTTTCTTTCAAGAAGCTAGTCAAGGGACACTGCCCTGGCTTGGTGACCAGTGGTGGCAATGTTACCCACAAGCACTTTCATGGAAATGAGAAGGCTGGCTCATGATGAGACCCCCTTTCTCTTGGCCAAGCAACCAAGAACCACTACCCATGCGTGGTAACCAGCTGCTAATAATGTCATACCGTTAGGTACCCATGGACTTTATAGGCTGGCTCGTGATGAGATCCCCTATCCCTCAACTAGGTCTTGTTTTATTATTTTTTTATGGGTCCCTCTGTTTCTTGCTGAGAAGCTTTTTATTACTTTCTCGGGGATCCCTGGGCGAAGCACCTTGAGGTTTTATTCTTAGGGTTTTATTGTCAGCTGCTTTTACCCCCTAGGCCTTTTAGTCCATTCTCCCCACAAGGTAAGATACAACCCCTATATGATTGGCCAACCCTATGCCCGGACCAGTGTAATGGGATGGGTGAGCGGGAAATAAGATGGAAAGTGGTATGTATGACGAGAACGGACGATGGATTTTCAGAAATCCCCCGAGTGGCAACTCAAAATCTATGGACATAAGCTTGCTAGGGCATCCTGTCATTCCTCCCAGACATGTCAAGTGGACAAGCATAATATCCAAGCACCTGTTAGAAACAAAGGAATCAAATGCACATATTCAAAGGTTTTGAGGATCAGAGTGACACATACCATGATACCCGGACTCATTACCTCATGGAGCAAAAATCATCTCTGATACAAGACCAAGACGAAGGTGATGGATGCTACTGCTACTGTTGACAAAGTGGAGGCGCTGAAAGGGAGAAAATATGGGCCCTCCAGGGCCATGCTCAAGTTGATCTGACTCTCGGTACTCCATGTCTAGGACCTGTCGTCCTCGAGACATAATCTCCTAGTTATCCCTGAAAGTGGGGGATAACAGGGCCCATAACCTGTTAGAAAAGTGGGTGTGCTTGTTTAACCATGGACAATATAGCAATATTATCACCCAACCATAGGCATGAATGCCACCCTCGAGCACCTTGACTTTGACAGAGAGAAGAATTCTGATAGAAAATCAATAGCCAACCAAGGCTAATGCACCAAGCAAAGATAACCAAGACTGATAAGAAATTCCAACCCAAAAAGACCAAAATTACAGGTTGTAGTAACTGCAGCTGCAGTTGCTCCCCAGACTTGCGCTCTACTTGATTTCTGTAGCCTCGACTTGTGTGTATCAAATGAGCTTTGGCGCTTTATATTTATACTGCTCTCTCCAAGCTCTCTGGGCTGCTCTCTCCAAGCTCTCTGGGCCGACTTCTCTTTCTGGAGGCTAAAGACTCAATATAAAATATTCTCTTTAGCCGACTCTACTTCTAGGGTTATGTCCAAGTCTTTTAGGGTTCTTCTTCTTTCCTGGAATATTCTAATCTCATCAAAAGGTCACAAGTGGAGGTTAATACCTCCCACAGCTACCATAATATCAACACAAACATATATAAATATATCATCATACAATATTTCAAAATGTCTCTTTACTAGACACTCTGTCACAGGGTAGGTCACTCTACAATCTTATATTTCGTCAGTCAGATTGAGATCTTTGGTACTTCGTGACAGATTTCGCTGGTGCACAACCTTAGACCCCAACATAACCTTACACTTGCAATCATTTATGTTCACCTTTTAGTATTTTCTTCATCTGATTTTCTGACGTAAATATTGTATCCCCTCCAAATACCTTCCTTTTAAGATGCTATAGATTTTTTGTGAGCAAAAAAAGCACTTCACAATGACCTCCAAAGACCCCTTTATTTTGGGTCTTATGCTTGAGGTAGATATAGTCTCACTATTTCCATTTCCTTCTTAAATAAATAACCAGCCACACTTTTGTCCTTTATGTCACTCAGAGATGAGATGCAACCACCTTTTCCCTGGACGCAACACCCTAGATCCTAGATGTTGGCCTCTCTTGATGATGATATCATCTTCTAGGGTTTCATGATGTTAAGGTTTGATGGACAGTTGGGGTACTAATGATGATTTTTCATGATCATGGTGAGGAGACACATCATTACCATTTACTCCACCATGGGATGTTGCCACATGGCCTTTGGAGACCTCCTTTTAGCCTAGGAGGGCTTTACGTCACACACGTGTGGCCATTATGATGCACATTTTGCATTTTGACATTTTGTAAAGGCTTAATGAGGGGTCAACCACACTTCAAATGAATTTTATGTTATACTATATGGAAAAATTCTCTAGGCTAGCCTCATATAGAAGGCTAGCACTACCTTTCATTTTATCATCACAATTTCCTCACAGTTGTGGGGTTACACTTCTAAAATTTTCAGCCCTTTAGGCCTCAGGGTCTTTCTCTCTCATGCGCTACACTAGAAGGAGGATTTTTTATGGATGGTTTGCTGATTTGAATGGATATTTTCTGCAATTAGGGTTTTATACTCTAATTCTTGGGTGAAGTAAATG
>JASDQU010435826.1:11816-26414 GCA_032191745.1 Picea mariana
TGAGGCACAATACTTGCTAAGGTTTTGCAAATGGGGTAGCAAGCTAAGTGGGCTTGATTGTGGGAAAAACTCCACAGTTAAGCACGCTTGAGCCAGAGGCGTCTTGGGATGGGTGACCACCTGGGAAGTCTTGGTTACCGGGTGCAAGCCCCGGAAGTGATGATTGATGCTATGCAATTCATTTCGTTGGTTTCAATCCCATTTCTTCACCCCTGTGAGCATCACCCAATGCAATGAGTGCTAAGTGGACTATTCAAATCATGAGAATTATTGGTCAGTTACGACTAATACTCATGAATATGGGTCATAGATTAATGACTTACACTACGCAGTTAATCCCCAAAATAATATCTAAAAAAAAATCATACATTGAACCTTTTATACAAGGGTTGATCAAATCAAACATTAACACATATTTAGTCTCCCATAATCTCTTGGTGAGTTATAGTTATATTTACAAACTGGGGGAAACATGGGTATTACATGCACTGTGTTATTTTCTTTTGGTCCTAAATTTGTGGATAAAGTCACTTGTGATGTGACCACTATGGATTGTTGTGATTTGTTTCTTGGCTGACTCTATCTATATGCTTGGAAAGTCCAATATGATGCATTCAACAATACTTAACTGCTGCATAAAGATAACACCAAATATTTTATTCACAGTGCATTTGAACTACCACAACACATTGCTCCTCAAAAGTATTCTCTAACTTTTATCTCGCAACCATATCCACACCATTATCTAGATTTGCAACATTGATTTTTTTCAACAAATGGCTCTTATACACATCCTCCTTTATCATTTTTTTTTCTCACAAATCATCTTTAGATGCCTCGAGACACTAGCTCTAGAAGAAATTACAAAAACTTCAAAGTTTCTTACCCATTATATATTTCTTTTATTGCTTGGAGTTTAGATTTGGTGGCCTCGTTTCACTAGTTCATTGGCATGTTCAACATCAATCATTATGTGAAGCTTCCCTTTAGGTTCCTAATATTTTTCATTCCATTCAATTGAGTATCCACTATATTTTCAACACATATCAAGAATCAACAATGGACACCGAGATCTTGACCAATCATTCGACATATATTGTTCTAGTTGTTCAACTTCCACTTATTACATCTATCACATTTTCATGATGAAGACTCACCAAATTCATTATGGATCCAACACTTCCTACCTTGTGAAACTCTTTGGATTTCTTGGCATCAAATGCAACACCATTTTCCCTCTCTCCTAAAAGCTCTATGGGCCAAAGATTTTATTGTCATGAGGAATGACATGGATTCTAATCCTCAATCTGAGCATAAGAATATCCAGTTAGTCTTACATATGTATTTCTCACTATTATTTGGGTAGGAGTTATTATTATGTTTTGAGAGGAAGGAAGCCTTTTGGTTTCCTATTCTCATGGAGTAGTTGGGATTATTTCTCCAACTATCTATATTATTATGATTTTTATCAGTTCTAAGGATTTAATGATCATTTCTTTCTAAATTTTTTTGAGTTAAATTTCTTTAAGTTAAACGATAGCTTGATAAAATTGAACTTAGAGGTTTGCTAATTCACAATTTGGTGTTGAACTACGCTCTTGAATGGTTAAATCTGGGTCAACTTCTTTGAAAGATAAAGGTAAGAAGCTTGATTTGCAACATCATGGGGTTTTGGTTTTTGGACAAAAACTTAAATGAATTAATTAATTAAAAAATAAAAGTTTGAAAGAAGGTTTTTAACCTTTTTGTTCTTGGACATGGATACTTTTGGGTTAAAAACAAATCAAAAGGAGGTGTTGAGGTGTTACCCTTTATGTTCTTGGTCATGGATACTTCTGGGTAGTACAGTCCTGGATACTTCATCGTAGTCCTGGCATGTAGTATAGAAGGATAATGCATTTTGGGTTTGGGACCCTATTATGACCTGAGCTAGTTTAGTCCTAAGATACAACTACAATAATTTTAGTGTGTAAAAGGAATACCATGATGAGTGTTGAAAGCCATTATTGTTAACATAAAAGTTGTCACTGAAAATTGATAACATTGAAAGGTTTTCAAAGAACGTCACTACAAATAACATGAGCAACATTGATTATTGCTTTGAAGGCCTTCACTATAGGAGAAAATATTCATAGGGCTATAGAACTGGGTATATTTAAAATCTTCTGTTCTCTATGCTTTCTGCATCCATTTCCTGCATGAATATTAGATTTATATAAATATAAAATATGTTATTATAGTTATTTACATAACAACAAGTCTTAAACTTTATTGATTATATCTGTATCGCGTTTCTCATTTTGTTCGTTTGAAATGACTAGTAAGTTATTAAATCATTGATGTCAGATGAGACAAAAATTTTTGAATAACATGGAAAAGACTAAATTGACAAATAACAACGCAAATAAGTACAATCGAATAGCAAAGTTTATAGCAGAATCATATAAACCTGTTTATATGGCTCTGTGTGGCATTTCCATTGACGCGGAGACGAAGCAGGGAAACCTGTTGGTTGGTTCTTAGACGTTTAGAACATAGTGTGTCAAAATAAGAGTTTATGCCTAGAACGACAAGTAAAACAGGTTGTTAGATGTCACAGGGAGGGTGATGTCATTGGTAGTGTGTCCGTAACCATAATGGATGATATGGCGAAAAATATTCAACCTTCAAAAGTCATGTCGAGAACCTTGAAGGGAGGTGGAGAGGTGTAAGATGTAATTTTCATCATTTTAATTCTGCAACTTGTTTTTTTGAGAATGGATAGTTTTAGCTGTGCAGCACTTCAGACTTTTTATTAATAGGATAAAATTATATATACTGTAATATATATATATATATATATATATATATATATATATATATATATATATATATATACNAAATAGAGATTGATTTGATTCATAGTAAATGTGGTTGTTGGGTGTTCAATGTTTTATTTCATTTATATATTAATGTGAGCTGAGGAAAAATTTGCATAACAAACAATAGACTGAAACTAACAAACAACACTGCAAAAAGAGATTGATTTTATTCATAGTAAATGTGGTTGTTGTTGATTCAACATTTTACTTTATTTCATTTATATATTAACTGATTTTATAAGTAAATGTGGTTGTTGTGTGTTCAACATTTTATTTCATTTATATATTAACATCATTTGAGACAAAATTTGCATAACAAACAAAAGACAAAAACTAACAAACAACACTGCAAATAAATACAATAGAGTACAATATTCTATAAATATGTGGTAGCATATATAAATCTGTGGTAATACATGGTTAGAAAATGATGTTGTTTAGTTGTTTTACGAAATGTTGTTCAAAATCTGTTTTTTATTGTTCAAAATCCATTTTTGAATGTAAAAATAGGTTCAGCATGTTAAAAAACCATTGATACACTAAGATTATACAGAAACAATCACTTGACTACAAATGATTTTAAATAAATGTCTACAAATAAGTTTGACTGCTTGTGATCTTGCCTTCCACTATTTTCCTGTGTGTCCTTATTGGTAGCTGCGCCATTGTTATTCATACTGGTTGGAATATATACAGATTGATATTCCTCCGAAGTTATCTTTCTCATGAGCCATCCAACATCTCACGTGGATCAAAACTGTATTAGGGTCATTCTCTTTACACACCTGTTTTGGCACCATCTCCACAGGACTGCCCTATTGACAAGGGTTTTTGTAAGGGTGTGTGTGGCTCAATTAATATCGAAGAGGTGGGTTTATGTGTGGCATTAATTTCCTTTTTATTAATATGTCAATAAGCTCTTTTGATAGAGATTTTTTTTTATAACGAAAGCATTTTAATCCCATTCTTTCTTTTCATAAAATACTTAGTATGTGGACAGATAATATATATATATATATATATATATATATATATATATATATATATATATATATATATTCTCAAAAATCAAGTTTTAAGGATTGGAGTATAAAATACTTAGTATGTAGAGAGATAAAAATATATATATTCCCAAAAATCAAGTTTTAAGGATTTGTGTGGCTTGACTAATTTGCTTCTCATCAAACATTATGGTCATATAAGTTATAGAAACTTTGAATCTTTCTTAAAGGGTGGTAGAACTAACAATTAATGATATTTCTGTTAGCAAATCACCTCCCTAGTGCACAAAATGTGAGGTTCCTTTCTATGATAGATCGTGTGAATCAAAAGTGTTTAACAATTATATTCTTGACATAGAAGCTTGGTTTGACGATAAACTGTTTTTAGATGACGATAAGGTTTCATTGGCCAAATTGAAGTTCACAAGACTTGCCAAACTTTTGGTTGAAGAATTTGCAGTGAATTAAAATCTAGTTACCACTTGGATGGGGCTTATGGAGGCCCTTAGTGTTGCAATCTATCCATCCAAATACAAGCATGATATGAACATTAAGTGGATTTCCCTCCATCAAGGTTTCAACATGCTAGTGGAACAATACATCGAACTATTCAATCGGTTATGAATCCGTCTTGGCATTTTGATCCATTTAAAAAGCTTGTTCTTAAATTTAAAAGTGGTTTACAGGAACATTTCTATCGCGCACTGATGTACATGGAGATCATCTCCATTGATGTCGCATACAATCAAACACAATTGAATGAAGAGAAATTCTTAGATTAACAAATATTTCAACAACATGCTTCTATATCTACAACTACAAAGCCTACATGGTCCTCATGCTTTTCTTCTTTTTCTTCTACTAAGTTTTGCCAATATTGTAAGAAAAAAGGATGTGATAAGTCCAAATGTTTTCAATCAAAGAAGAAAACATTAATTGTAGTCTCCGATTGATGAATACATTGATGCTCCCATTGAGGTTTCTACTGAAGAAATTACCTTTTTTCTGCAACACTCCACTCCCGAGAGTGCCCAATATAGTCTATTCATCACACATGTTCATCTCTCCCATGATTTCTCCATTTCTAGTATCATCGTATCATTGACAATGGCTCACAACAAAATTTGATTTTCAAATCCATTGTCGATAAGCTGCACTTGTCAATGGACTCTCATCATCATCCTTATGCACTTGGATGGAAGGATAATGATTCATATACACATATCATACACACATGCACTGTGTTATTTTCTTTTGGTCCAAAATTTGTGGATAAAGTCACTTATGATGTGACCGATATGAATTGGTGTGGTATCAATATGTTCGAAAGATCCAATATGATCCATTCAACAACACTTACCTATGGTATAAAGATAACCTCAAATATCTTATTCATAGTACATTGGAACTACCACAACAAGCTACTCCTCAAAAGCATTCTCTAAATTTTATATGGCAGCCATATCCACATCATTTTTTAGATTTGCAACATTCACTTTATTCAACAAAGGACTCTTGTACATCTCCTCATTCAACATTTTCTTTTCTCACTCATTGGCCTTAAATGTCTAGAAACACCACCCACAGGACAATCTACAAACCTCAAAGTTTCTCACTTATTACATATTTCTTCCCTTACTTGGAAGTTCATATTTGGTAGCCTCAATTCACTAGTTCATGGCACTATTTGACATCAAATATGATGTGAAGTTTCCCTTGACTTTCCTAATGTTTTTTTGTTTAACTTCCACTTATTACAATCAAATTTTAATGACTAAGACTCACCACACTTATAAAGGATCCAACACTTCCTACCTTGTTTCCCAACATGGTTAGATTTCACATCAATATCGTTTGATTTCTTGGCATCAAATGAAACACCATTTTGTCATTTCTCCAACTATCTTTATTATTATGATTTGTTAATAGTTATTAATATTTAGTGAACATTTCTTTCTTAAATTTGTTGAATTAATTTTTTTTAACATAAAACTATATAAGTTAGTGTTTGGCTTAGGGAAGTTTGCAAATTTACATTTTGAAGCTTGATTTGCAATATAATGGGGTTTTGGGTTTTTGAGAGAAATGAATAAATCTATGGTAACACATAATAGAAAATACATTGTGATCTTGTTATCTTGCCTTCCACTATTTGCCCGTGTGTCCTTATTGGTAGCGGCTTGTCGTGAAGCCAATGCTATTCATACTGGTTGGAATGGCTACATATTGATATTCCTCCAAAGTTCTCTTTATCATGAGCCATCCAACATCTCACATGGATCAAAACTGTATCAGGGTCATTATCTTCACACACCTGTTTTGGCACCATCTCCAAACCCTGTTGACAAGGGTTTTCGTGAGGGTGTTTGTGGCTGGATTAACATCAAAGAGGTGGGTTTATGTGTGGTTAATTTCCCTTTTATTAATAAGCTGTTTTGATAGAGTGTTTTTATAACAAAAGTATTTGTATCCCATTCCTTCTTTTCATAAAATGCTTAGTATGTGGAGAGATAAAATATATATATTCACAAAAATCAAGTTTTAAGGATTGGTGTGGCTTGAGTACTTTCCTTCTCATCAAAAAGTGTGGTCACATAAGTCTTCATAAAATACTTAGTATGTGGAGAGACAATATATATATATATATATTCCCAAAAATCAGGTTTTAAGGATTGGTGTGGCTTGAGTACTTTCCTTCTCATAAAAAAGTATGGTCACATAAGTCATAGAAACTTTGAATCTTTCTAAAAGGGGGTAGAACTGGCCAATTCCATTTCCTCGTTAGCCACAACAATGAATGATATCTTTGTTAGCAAACCACCTCCCTAGTGCACAAAATGTGAGGTTCCTTTCTATGATAGATCTCCTGATCCAAAAGTGTTTAACAATTGGATTCTTGACATAGAAGCTTGGTTTGACGATAAATTGTTTCAAGATGACGGTAAGTTTCAATTTGCCAAATTGAAGTTCACAAGACTTCCCAAACTTTTGGTTGTAGACTTTGAGGTGAATCAAAATCTAGTTACCACTTGGATGGGGCTTATGGACACCCTTAGTGTTTCATTCTATCCATCCAAATACAAACATGATATGATATGATATGAACATTAAGTGGATTTTCCTGTATCAAGGTTTCAACATGCGAGTGCAACAATACATCCAACTATTCAATCGGTTATGAATCCCTCTTGTCATTTTTGATCCATTTAAAAATCTTGTTCTTAAATTTAAAAGTGGTTTGCACGAACATTTGTATCACAAGCTGAAGTACATGGAAATCACATCCATTGATGTCACATACAATAAAACACAATTGATTGAATATAAAATTTTTATATCAACATAGATTTCAACAACATGCTTCTATATCTACAACTACAAAGCCTACACCTCCTATTTCTACAGGGTCCTCATGCTTTTCTTCTTTTTCTTCTACTAAGTTTTTCCAGTATTGTAAGAAACAAGGATACGATAAGTTCAAATGTTTTCAATCCAAGAAGAAAACATTAATTGTAGTCTCTAATTTAGGAATACATTGATGCTCCCATTGAGGTTTCTAGTGAAGACATTATCTTTTTGCTACAACACTCCACTCCTGAGAGTGCCCAATATAATCTATTCATAACACATGCTCATCTCTCCCATAATTTCTCCACTACTTGTATAATCGATAATGGTTCACAATGAAATTTGATTATCAAATCCATTGCCAATAAGGTGCACTTTCCAATAGACTCTCATCCTCATCCTTATGCACTTGAATGGAAGGATAATGGTTCATATACACATATCAGACACACATGCACTGTGTTATTTTCTTTTGCTCCTAAATTTGTTGTTAAAATCACTTGTGATGTGACCATTATGAATTTTTATGGTATCAATATGTTCAGAAGATCCAATATGATGCATTCAACAACACTTACATACATTATAAAGATAACCTCAAACATCTTATTCATAGTACATTGGAACTACCACAACAAGATACTCTTCAAAAAAATTCTCTAAATTTTATATTGCAGTCATATCCACATCATTTTCTAGATTTGCAACATTCACTTTATTCAACAAAGGACTCTTCTATATCTCCTCATTCATCATTTTCTTTTCTCACTCATTGGCCTTAAATGTCTAAAGACACCACCTCCATAGGACATTCTACAAACTTCAAAGTTTCTCACTTATTACATATTTCTTTCCTTGCTTGGAAGTTCATAATTGGTGGCCACATTTCACTAGTTCATGGCACTATTAGACATCAAATAACATGTGAAGCTTCCATTCACTTTTTTAATGTTTTTTTTTGTTCAACTTCCACTTACAATCACTTTTTTTTTTTTTTTTTAATTCAACTTCCACTTATTACAATTACTTTTCTAATGTTTTTTTTTCAACTTCCACTTATTACAATCAAATTTTCATGACGAAGACTCACCACACTTATAAGGATCCAACACTTCCTACCTTGTTGCTCAACATGGTTAAGATTTCACATCAAAATCGTTGGATTTCTTGGCATCAAATGAAACACCATATTTGGTTTCTTGTTATCATGGAGTAGTTGGGATTTTTTCTCCAAATATCTTTATTATTATGATTATTATTATGATTGGTTATGATTGGTTAATAGTTATTAATATTTAGGGAACATTGTTTTCTTAAATTTGTTGAATTAATTTTTCTTAATGTAAAACTATATAAGTTCGTGTTTGGCTTAATAAAATTTAGGGAAGTTTGCAAATTCACATTTTGAAGTTTGATTTGCAATATCATGGGGTTTAGGGTTTTCGAGATAAATAAATAAATAATTTTTTTTTATAAATATTTGGTTTTAATTTTTTATTTTTTTTTCAAATTCACATTTTGAAGCTTGATTTGCAATATCATGGGGTTTTGGGTTTTTGAGATAAATAAATAAATAATTTTTTTTTTTTTATAAATACTTGGTTTTAAGCTTTTTGTTGTCGGTCATGGATACAAATCAAAAGGAGGTTTTAACCTTCCTGTTCTTGGCCATTGATACTTCATGCTGGGTAAAAAAATCAAAAGAAGGTTTTGACCATTCTGTTCTTGGTCAGGGATACTTCATGGTAGTCTTGGTCATGGATACTTCATGCTGGGTAAAAAAATCAAAGGGAGTTTTTAAGAATACTTCAATGTAGTCCTGGCGCATAGAACGATCATGCATTTTTGGTTTGGGACCCTATTATGGTCTGAGCTGGTTTAGTCCTAACGTAGCACTACAATAATTTTAGTGTGTAAAA
The DNA here is from genome assembly GCA_032191745.1 of Picea mariana. NCBI lineage: Eukaryota > Viridiplantae > Streptophyta > Pinopsida > Pinales > Pinaceae > Picea > Picea mariana. Next base: position 20,946 of record JASDQU010435826.1, read on the forward strand.
GCAATACAATGATTAGCGTGGAAAGCCATTATAGTTAACATAAATATGCAATATTTTACAACGGTTTTTAAAAATCTGTCACTGAAAATTGATAACATTTACAGTTTTTCAAAGAACGTGAGTGCAACATGAGCAACATTGATTATTGCTTCCAAGGCCTAACGTGAGTGCAACTGACGAGCAACGTGAGAGATAAACCATATAAGCAAACCCTAGCGCAAGGAGATAGAACAACAGCTATATTTTTTAGGTTACTAACATGATGGACTGCTTTATCAATTAAACCTAAAATTACTGTTGTATTATAATATCGATATTATTCTTGTAAATATTTATAATAATACGTTTATATAAATATAAATTAAGCTATTGTACTAATTTATATAACAAGTCTTAAACTCTATTGATTATATTTGTATCGCGTTTGTCGTTCAGTTCGTGTGAACAGGTAAGTTCTTAAAGCATTGATGTCAGATGAGACAAAAACTTTCGAATAACACAGAAAAGACTAAAATTGACAAATAACAGTGCAAAGTTTAGAGTAAAATCATATAAACCCGTTTAGATGGCGCTGTGCGGTATGCCAAAAGATGGATTGCATTGACGCGGAGAAGAAGCAGAGAAACTTGTTGGCTGGTTCTGAGACGTTTGGAACATGGTGTTTCAAAATAAGAGTTTCTGCCCAGAACGACAAGTAAAACAGGTTGTTAAATGTCACAGGGAGGGTGATGTCATTGGTAGAGGTTGTTAATTTTCATCCTTTTAACATTTTTTTAATTGGATAAAATTAAATTTACATTAATATGTATATCAATGTTTTATTTTTTTTTTAAGATGTATACAGGATTTTTTTTTGAAATTTTATGCAATGATTTTCTGTGTATTTATTGTATATTTGTAAAATGTAACAATTTTATTTTTTTTAATTATAAATAAAAGATTGCAAGTTTGTTTGGGTGATATCAATCTTTAATATGGGTTGGATTTTTGGATGTCTCTTCTTCACTAGAAGTTGAACTTGAGTAGCTTAGCAAACTAAACTCACACATTAAATCATTGAGTTAGTGAAAATCTCAAAAAATATATAAATTTAATAGAATGTGTTTAAATCTTTTTATTTTCTATTATTTTTATTAAAATTTGGGAAACTAAAATTTTTATAAATAAATTATCTCATTTCTTGAATTTTGATTTTAACCTTATTTAAAGACAATAAATAAATAAATAAAACTATCATTCAAATTAATGTTAATAGAATTCACAACAAAACAATATCCAAAAAACTATGAAAAAGAATTCCCAAAAACTATGAAAAAGAATTCCCTTTTAAGAAGAGTTCCTTATCCCATAATTTGAAAAAGCAAAGGAAAAGAAATAAGTTTTGTCCTAGATTTTTATCTATCATTCTTTCTTTCTATACCATTTTCAAGAAAAAGAGGGAATTGTAATTTCTCCATTCTTTCCATTGGCATGATGATGAGAGGAAATTTATAGGGAATTCCATGATGATATTGAGAAACATGACATTGGTGAGAGTCATGGAGTGGAGGATAGTGTTTTCCTTGTTGCCAAATCATTGCTAGGATTTCGGACAAGATAAATTGCATTTGAACTCTTCATGCATAGAGATAGTGGGAAAACTAGACAATAATGTAACTATGGAAAGAAAATAAAAGAGATCCAATGTGTTGAAACGACAACAATAGGAAAAACTTTATTGATATTTTGAATAGGAAGCAATGTTCACTTGGCTCTTCTCCTCGAATGGGGTTTCAAGCATAAAAGAAATGACCTCCTCGGACACCCACATGGCTGGCAGAGGCCGTGGTCAATCACACTTTCTATTCCTTTCATTTTTTTTGGAATGTAATCGTCGAGTACGAAGATTTTAATGGGTGGAATTGGTAATTTGGATGGTAGTTGTAGGAATGATGAGAGTGGGGTAATGGACTAGCTCAGAAACATGGAACGGGGTGGTGATGGGAGTCTTATAGCTAGTGGTGGACCTGGTCCCGTAGACGATGAAATGGATATTAGATCATCGGTTAGCTTCTGGACTGGGGGAATTGAGATTACAATGCACAATTCGTGGAAAGTTTTCATCTCTCCTAGTTAGTACATTTGTCCATGTTTTTAACGTTTGGTTTTCTATCTAGTTGTGCTATGTTATTTTTTCCAAAGATGGGTCTATGAAACATTTAAGCTTCTTGGGCGATAAGGGTGGATTTTGGGAAGAAAAACTTGTTGTTTATATGTCTCGAACCTCTGTCCCTCCTTTTTTCAAGTTGCATCAAAATGGCCTTTTGTTTGGTTCTATACTTGATCATTAACAATTTCTTGTCCCCCATTAGCTCACGTTCTTATCCCTTTATGAACCTACGATGTTTTTCGATTCGGATTACCTTGTTCTTGCTAGTTTGGGTAGGGTTACTCTCACAAATAATTCTAGTGTTGGTTAAGGGAATAAGGCTAGACCATCTCCTAGTTTTTCAAAGCTCGGTTGGTATTTGAAATTTGGGTCTCCCTCGCTTATAGGTCCTTCCTCTCTGCAGGGTTCTAGTGTGGCTTTTTGTTTGTCTTTACTATGGGTGGTGATACTCCTTAGCTGATGCAGGCGGTTGGGTGTTCCTACACCTCAGACTCACCCGCTCACAGGATCGTTCGATTTCACTCCTTCGTGAGCCGAATTAGCTCCTTGGATTCCCTCGGGAATCACTGCTGCAAACAACCCGATCCACAGGTCCTTCTTCACCCTTCACTGCTTCTGCAAGAATCGTGATTATCCCCGACTCACTTATCAGGTTTTTGGGATTTCGACGTTTCCGCTGTCGAGAGTCACTGTCCTCTCGATTCCCCGATTTTGCGATGAGCTCCTTTTCCTTTATGTGTTGGCCCTCCAGGCTCAGCTCCCACCATATGACCACTACCTCCGCAACCGTGGCCTGACCTCGCAACCTCGCTGGTTGAACCGTCGAGTTTTCACCTTCCTATTCCGCGAGTTCCAGTGTTGTGAGAATTCAACAGAGTGTTAACTCCTATATCCAAGCGACGTGTGTCCACCCGTCGCCTGCGTGGTCCCACCTTATGCTCTGCCACGCGTCCACACGAACCTCAGTTCCTCGACACTTCACGACTCTTAAAGCCAATACCTCGGGACTTCTCGCAGCGAGATCCCGAGGGCTTCGTGCCACCTGTACTCCACTCGTCGACTCTGCTATGGCCGGCACTGCTCTCCAGCTGTCAGGGTATCACCTTCTCGCAACCTCGTGATCCCCGTGGCCAAATTCTCGAACCTTTTCTTGCGAGGTCCCGAGACACGATCCCTCGCGCAGATCCAACGATCCTCCTACGATTTGGATCCAACGATTATCCTCCTTCTCACTCCTCGCGTCCTCGTGACTTTGAGCAACCAATATTTGTGCTTTCACCCCGTGAACTCCCGATTTCGCAAGATCTCTCCGATCTCTGCCACCTGTCCCACCCAGATGGATAGCCACAATCCTTTTGCCACTTCGTGACTTCGTGACCTCGCGCCTCGCGACTTTTAACACTAAATCCTCGGCTCTCCCACTCATGAGCTTCCGAGCTCGCGAGATCTCCTCGATCTCTGCCACCTGTCCTCGTTAGATGGACGGCTACGATCTTCTCACCATTTCGCTTCTCGTGAAGTCGAATGGCTTCCTCTTCCAACGTCCGATGCCCGAGTACCCGATGTGGGTCATCTCGTGACACGTGTTCGCTCCTAACGAATGGTCCAGATTCAACCTCGCTAATTCGCGATCCCTGATGTCGAAGGAATCTCCTTACATTCTCGATACTCCCGATATCCCGAGATCACTCCTCGTGTCGGGACTTCTCTCCTGCTGTTCACGAAGGCTTAACCTCCGTGCAACTTCCTGCAGATCTGACGGTTGTCGGTTATCTACCCCAGATCTGACGACCTAGATCTGTTCTCCTTGTGCACTCTCCTCCGGCTGCTCTTTGGACTTGAAAACCAATGGTCCAGTTTCTATCGGCTAATCCAATGGCCGATGTTACTCCTCCCGAGCTTGGCGCTCTTTCTCCCTGCACTTGGAAGAAATTCGAATTTCCAAAGGCCTCGACCTCTGTCTGTTCCTCTGCGAGCTCCACAACCTTTGGCCTCGCTGCGCATTCTTCACGACGCTATTCCTTTTGAGCTTGTCCTTCTCGAACCCTTAAAAGATTCTGACGTCTGCTCTCCTGCAGAGTCTTCACGCGCACACAGCATGCTATCTCTTCTGAGCTTTCTCAACCACTCAGACCCCTTGGGGGATTTTATCTTCTTCTCCCTCAGATGGAGAACGAAATGGATACCTTCCTGGTTATCCTTCTGCTAAAGCGACCCTCCCACTGAGTCCTTATGGGTGTTCAGCAACCCAGCAAAAGTCCCTCAGAACTCCTCCTGTGCCTATCTGCACACTTCCTCGACGCCCTCTTGGCGGAGTATCTTCCCTTCCACAGAACACTCCAATGATTCTGTCTCCTTATGTGCACCCTTTGTACCTGCTCAATGCCCACCTAGTAGAGCTCTCAGAATCCTCAGTGATTCTAGTCTTCCTTCTAACTCTAAGCAGAGTTCTTTTCCAACGCAACCCGTGCGTGTGCTCAATGCCCACCTGGCAGAGCTCTCATAGAACTTACAACAAATTTATGTCTGCAACTGTGTTTCTCATACACAGCCTTGCCTCCAAGGTATTCAGCAACCTTGAGGTCTTCCTCTGGGCTGTTGACTTCAGTCTCTTGTGCCTCAACACGTCTTTGTCTGAACCCCGCAGTGTTCAGAAGTGCACCCTCCTGTTCATGGCTCTCAGAACCCTCAGCGTTCTGTCACACCCTCCTGGTGTGAAGCCTCAAAGATCTTCAACCTGAAATCAAACACTCTCCTGCAAATGCCAACACACATCTACAACGTACAATGGAACACACACAGACACCCATATAACACAGAATGACATGCAAGAAAAACTGCTTCTGATTATATTAAAATGGCAAATGCCTATATCTTTACAATGGTGTTCCTGAGCTTTCTCGGCTCTCTCTTCTACTCTACTATCACTCTTCTACAAGTCAACTCAAAATGAGATCAAAAATCTCTTTTACCTGAGGGCTCATCGAGCGCTTCCCTCCAGGTTCACCTACTCTAATAAATTACATTCAATGGTTGTCTAGTCCAGCGCCTAGATCTAGATCTCAGTTGATCTAGCATTAAAGTTGATCTACCTAATGCCTGCTCAAAGGCACGGCTTCCATGGCTCACCAGCCTAAGCATTAAATTTACATTCATTTCAAATTCAAATGAGGTTGCGCCTACCTTCAGCTTTTGAATGCGTGTGCGCTGACGTGGCTGGCTGGCTGGCTAGCTGCATGGAGAGATGCTCCTGCATCATACTCCACAGCTGCAAAAATCATGAGCTCCTGCTCATGAGCTTCCCCTCTGAGCTGTTGGAA
>JASDQU010435826.1:26433-45478 GCA_032191745.1 Picea mariana
TCTGATGTCCTCTATCACCTCATCCAGCTGCTCCAGTGGCTGGTCCTGTTGTTGCAGTCTCCTCAGCTGCAAAAATTTTTGGCCATTGGGCAGATCATCATGATCTCCCACGCCTTCCTCATCTATTTCCAACTTCACCTATTGGATTTGCCTTCCCTGCACTTTTATCCTTTCCTCCAGGGCTTCAAATTGATCCCACAGATCAACAAAGCAAATGTTATCTGCCTCTTCCTCCTCTGCTTCTGCAACCTCCTATGTTGCATTGTTTTCAGCTTCATGGCTGAAAATGCTGAGCCATTCCTCAGAATGCTCATCATCCTCTTCTTCTGCTTCTGCTGCAAATTCCCCTGTTGCAGTCTCTTCAGCTTCAATGCTGAATGCGTTGAGCCATTCCTCAGAATGCTCATCTTCTTCATCTGCTTGGGCAGCTTCTAAAGTCTACTCCCATTCCTCCTCTTTCTTGACAGTCATCATCAGTTGTGATTGTTCCTCTGTTGTTGCTGCATATGCAACACTAATTTCTGCCTCCTCCTGGGCACATGGTAGGAATACCCCAATTCCCCCAATCATCAAAAGACCATTCTGATCTTTCTCCTTTTTTGTCAGTTGCACCTGCTGATCCAAATCCTTCTGCTTTGTCAGCTCCCCTGGTTGATTCCAACTCACTTCTGAGTTTATGAGACCCACAGATAGTCTCATCTGCTCATCCCTGCCCACCTGGAAATATGGGATGTCTCTGCTGCCCTCCTGGCAGACTATGAGATCAACCGATCCCATCTTCATCAGCACTCCTTGTTGAATTGAACTTTTCATCGAGCCCATGAGACCTTCAGATGGCCTCACATTTTCATCTCTGCCCACCTGGCAGTTTAAGATGCTTCCGCTGCCCTCCTGGCAGTCTTCGAGATCCCTCAACGATCTCTCATCATGGCTCTCCTGGCATTTTGAAATTCCTCGACTGTCCTCCTGACAGTCCGTGAGATCCCGCAGCGACCTCAGCTCGTTGCCCTCGTGGTAAACTGGAATTTCTTCTTCTTTGCCTTCCTGGCAGTCCTTGAGATCCTTAGCTGATCCCAATTCATCTTCTTCATCATCCCAATCATCGAGACCTCTCCCAGTCTCTGGTTTACATACCTCAACCATCTTTTCCTCTATGGCCTTGAGGTTTTCAGCATACCTCAACCATTTTCTCAACAGCCTGCACTGTCTCATGACCATCAGCTATTTGACTGGCCAACTTGCTTTTGCCTTCTTCATGGGCAACTCGTGCATCCGTCTCCTCCTCCTATCCTGCCTTATCCGCAGTTCCAGTTTCTTTATGTCTTCTTTTAATTCATAGATATTTCTAGTCTCTTCTTCATCCCATTCGGCAAGTTTTTCTGCCTTGCTCTTCCTTCTATGGCCTTCAGTAGCCATATTGTTGTGTCTATCTGCCTCCCTGACAGATCTTCTGTTGTCACTCCTGCAATCCTGAATGTTCATCTTCATCCTACAGTCCTGCTGACTGTCTCCTTGATTGCTACCTATCTGTAAACAACCACCTACAGAATTTTCAGTAACTCTGTCTTCTTCTGCCTCCTATGTTCCCCTCTTGCCTAAAATATACAGACAAGAATTATGAGCTCTGATACCACCTGATGCAGGCGGTTGGGTGTTCCTACACCTCAGACTCACCCGCTCACAGGATCGTTCGATTTCACTCCTTCGTGAGTCGAATTAGCTCCTTGGATTCCCTCAGGAATCACTACTGCAAACAACCCGATCCACAAGTCCTTCTTCACCCTTCATGGCTTCTGCAAGAACTGTGATTATCCTCGACTCACTTATCGGGTTTTCAAGATTTCGGCGTTTCCGCTGTCGAGAGTCACTATCCTCTCGATTCCCCGATTTTGCGATGAGCTCCTTTTCCTTTATGCACTAGCCCTCTAGGCTCAGCTCTCACCATATGACCACTACCTCCGCAACCATGGCATGACCTCGCAACCTCTCCAGTTGAACTGTCGAGTTTTCACCTTCCTATTCTGTGAGTTCCAATTTTGCGAGAATTCAACGGAGTGTTAACTCCTATCTCCAAGCGACGTGTGTCCACCCGTCGCCCACGCGGTCCCACCTTATGCTCTGCCACGCGTCCACACGAACCTTGGTTCCTCGGCACTTCACGACTCTTAATGCCAATACCTCGGGACTTCTCGCAGCGAGATACTGAGGGCTTCGTGCCACCTGTATTCCACACGCCGACTCTGCTATGGCCCGCACTGCTCTCCAGCTGTTAGGGTATCGCCTTCTCGCAACCTGGCGATCCCCGTGGCCAAATTATCGAACCTTTTCTTGCGAGGTCCTGAGACATGATCCCTTGCACAGATCCAATGGTCCTCCTATGATTTGGATCCAATGGTTATCCTCCTCCTCGCTTCTCACATCCTCATGACTTTGAACACCCAAAGTTTGGTCTCTCACCTTGCAAACTCCTGAGTTCGCGAGATCTCTCGATCTCTCGCCACCTATCCTCCTTATATGGATGCTCCTGATCCTCTCGCCACTTCATCGCTTCGCGACCTCGCGCCTCGCGACTTTGAGCAACCAATATTTGGGCTTTCACCCCGCGAACTCCCGAGTTTGCGAGATCTCTCCGATCTCTGCCACCTGTCCCACCCAGATGGATGGCCACAATCCTTTCGCCACTTCGTGACCTCATGCCTCGCGACTTTTAACACTAAATCCTCGGCTCTCCCACTCACGAGCTTCTGAGTTCGTGAGATCTCCTCGATCTCTGCCACCTGTCCTTCTAAAATGGATGGCTGCGATCTTCTTTCCATTTCGCTGCTCATGAAGTCGAATGGCTTCCTCTTCCAACCTCCGATGCCCGAGTACTCGATGTGGGTCTTCTCGTGACACACGTCCGCTCCCAACGAACGGTCCAGATTCAACCTCGCTAATTCACGATCCCTGATGCCGAAGGACTCTCCTTACGTTCTCGATACTCCTCATATCCCGAGATCACTCCTCGTGTCGGGACTTCTCTCGTGTTGTTCACGAAGGCTTAACCTCCGTGCAACTTCCTGCAAATCCGACGGCTCTCGGTTATCTACCCCAGATCTGACGACTCTAATCTGTTCTCCTTGTGCACTCTCCTCCAGCTGCTCTTTGGACTTGAAAACCAACGGTCCAGATTCTATCGGCTAATCCAATGGCCGATGTTACTACTCCCGAGCTTGGCACTGTTTCTCCTTGCACTTGGAAGAAATTTGAATTTCCAAAGGCCTCGACCTCTGTCTATTCCTCTGCGAGCTCCACAACCTTTGGCATCGCTGCGAGTTCTTCACGACGTTATTCCTTTTGAGCTTGTCCTTCTCGAACCCTTAAAGGATTTCGACGTCTGCTCTCCTGCAGAGTCTTCACACGCACACAGCGTGCTATCTCTTCTGAGATTTCTCAACCACTCAGACCCCTTGGAGGATTTTATCTTCTTCTCGCTCAGATGGAGAACGAAATGGATACCTTCCTGGTTATCCTTCTGCTCAAGCGACCCTCCCGCTGAGTCCTTATGGGTGTTTAGCAACCCAACAAAAGTCCCTCAGTGGACTCTTCTTTCAGCTCCAGAACTCAAAGAGTTCGCTCCTCCTCCTGTGCCTATCTGCACACTTCCTCGACGCCCTCTTGGCGGAGTATCTTCTCTTCCACAGAACACTCCAACGATTCTGTCTCCTTATGTGCACCCTTTGCACCTGCTCAATGCCCACCTGGTAGAGCTCTCAGAATCCTCAGTGATTTTGGTCTTCCTTCTAACTCTAAGCAGAGTTCTTTTCCAACGCAACCCGTGCATGTGCTCAATGCCCACTTGGCAGAGCTCTCATAGAACTTACAGCAAAGTTTTGTCTGCAACTGTGTTTCTCATACACAACCTTGCCTCCAAGTTATTCAACAACCTTTAGGTCTTCCTCTGAGCTATTGACTTCAGTCTCTTGTGCCTCAACACATCTTTGTCTGAACCCCGTAGTGTTCAGAAGTGCACCCTCCTGTGCACGGCTCTCAGAACCCTCAGCGTTCTGTCACACCCTCCTGGTGTGAAGCCTCAAAGACCTTCAACCTGAAATCAAACACTCTCCTTCAAATGCCAACACACATCTACAACGTACAATGGAACACACACAGACACGCATATAACACAGAATGACATGCAGGAAAAACTGCTTCTGATTATATTAAAATGGAAAATGCCTATATCTTTACAATGGTGTTCCTAAGCTCTCTCGACTCTCTCTTCTACTCTACTATCACTCTTCTACAACTCAACTCAAAATGAGATATAAAATATCTTTTACCTGAGGGCTCATCGAGCGCTTCCCTCCAGGTTCACCTACTCTAATAAATTACATTCAATGGCTGTCTAGTCCAGCGCCTGGATCTAGATCTCAGCCAATCTAGCATTAAATCCGATCTACCTAATGCCTGCTCAAAGGCACGTCTTCCATGGCTCACCAGCCTAAGCATTAAATTTACATTCATTTCAAATTCAAATGAGGCTGCGCCTCCCTTCAGCTTTTGAATGCGTGCGCGCTGACGTGGCTGGCTGGCTAGGTAGCTGCATGGAGAGATGCTCCTGCATCATTAGCTTCCTCTCAACTGATATTTTCTCCTCTTCTTCTATTCTTACTCTACTTGCAATCATGAAACCCATTGGGATTACTGCTATTTATGTATACAACAAAACGAATTCTCGCAAAGGCACTCCCTTGGCACCTAATATCTCCCCTCCCTTTAAAACCCCTTGGTGCCTTACTATAGATTAGCTAGAGGTCATGAGATTTTCCTCTGACTTCAAACATTAGTTTTCTAAGGATATTAGGAGGGATTTTAACAAAATGGAGATACAAGTTTGAAGGAAGAGACAACAACTCACCAAGGAGAAGCTGGAGGCATATTTTAAATATTATATTCCTGATCTTTGTTACTCTAGAAACATATATACAAAAAAAAAATTAAACTCACTCAATTATAATGTTTTAACTAATATTTTATTGTGCAAGTTGTTGAGGAAAAGGGTAGCCAACAAAAGGGCATTCTAGATAAGTTTCACATCATGGATCATAAATTCAATGCTCCATGTAAGGAAATCTCCAATATTTAATTTTTTTTCAATACCCTTGCAAAATTTCAAGGCACTCCTTTGCAAAAAAATGACCAATCTCTAGATTTACACACTCCTTCCAACCCCATCAGATTGGTGGATGAGGAGCCAAAGGAGCAGAACTACAAGGGATTCTACTTAAAGAAAGAGGATGGGTAGGCATCAATTCAATATCTCTGGTTTATCTTGGTTTCCAAAGAGTGGGGGAAACAACCTCCCCCTTCATCATTAGTTATATCATGTTTGTTTTTCTATTGCTAGCAAGGTAGGTATCTATGTCAGTTTACAGTTAGGATGGAAAACAATAATAATTTTTGTATGATGGGAACAATGATATATTGATACTCCTATGGTATTGGTTTCCTAGGTGGCAAGCCATAGGGAGTGTTGTCTGTACTCTTTTTTGTACTATATTAATACTAATGCCAACTAGATTACAAAAAAAAATGTTCACTTGGTTCTTCGAAGGGGGAAATTTTAATTGAACAAAGATCCAGCAAAATATTAGTCTCTTGAAACATGATTACATAGCCTCTGATTCTATAAATAGTTTCAAACTTACCAAAACACCAATAACTTACTGGCTATTCATTAATGACACTATAACAACTAGCTAGTGAACCTTCTTTAATGAAGCCACCTTACATTTATTTAGACACTGAAACTACCAAGTGGGCCTTATTCAATAGACATCACCACCATACATTAAGTAACAACCTATATCTATATATAGGGAGTTATGGTGGGACCCTAACATGCACAAACCCTTAAAACATAACATTGTCCTCAAGGCTAGAGATGAGGAAATGTTTTTAAGATCATCGCTAGATCCCACCTCACATCTTTTCACTATGTATCCTTCAATTAGATCAAGGCTTCCTAGATAGTGTGCTAACACAAATGGTTCTATTGTTTGTCTAAAATGGCCTTGAGCTACAACCAAATGAACCCTTCATTATATAGTTCTAAGAGAATGGTTTGAACTTGACAATTGGGCCCTACCACTTGCTTCTAGTATGAGATGTGCAATAGTTGGTGGATCTTAGAATAGGTTGGAAGAGCCATATTGTAATAAATGGGGCTAACATATTTGAGTATAGCATAGGGCTCATAGAAACTAGGTGCTAAATTATGGTGTCCCTTCTTCTTAAGTGATGATTTCATATAGGGCTGGATATAAAGGGACACATAATCCCCTTCTTCAAAGTGGCGCTTGGATGATCCATAAGATCTAAGTGTTAAGTGCATTGTTTTTTAAATACTATGAATTCTCAGCATGTTAATATACTTTCAGCTTCTAAATAAAGACTGTAATCTGGAAATCCAACACTGTACATAATGAAGATAACAGGAAACGAAAACACAGAAACAGAGGATGAAAAAAACAGCAAAAGAGAGTCTCAAAACACTGAAATTGTTAACGGAGTTCACCCCCTTCACTGGGCTATGTCTCCAGGTCCCTCTCCAATGGGTACCAATCCAATATTAGTTTCAAAATGGTACATAAATGGTTACAATAACAACAAACTGTGATGAAGTCACTGTACAAAGCCCTCAAGACTACGTTTTCTGGAAAAATACAGAATGGTCTTTCACAGCAAGAAAGCCACTAATGAACAGAAAATAGTCGGCTCTAGAAAATGTAGCAGCATAAAGACTTCACAGTTTTAAACTCATCTTCAACAAACCGTGGACAGAAAACTGTGCGATAACACGGCTAGACTCTTTCTATCTTCTGGTTGTACTATGCATGAGATTATAATTTGCAGTAAATAGTGTTGTACAAATAGTCACAAAACTTCACTCTGGACAAAGTCAACTTTAAAAACAGAATAATATCTGGAAACATACAGCTTCAAAACTCTCTGCAAATGGAAAAGGTTTGTTGTTTGAGACTTTAAGACACAACTCTTTTGAAAGCTATCAAACGATCTTCTAATACAAAGAAATCTTTGATAACAGAGCGTAGTCGTCTTGGATAAACAACAACAAATTTGCACTTTCCCGTTCAAGAACTTCTCTAATGCTCTTCTCCTCCTTGCACACAGGCTGAATCTTGTTTCTTATAGCTGAACAATCAGGAATCCTCATCCCGCAACAGAATGATACACTGAGTTATGTGCTAACTGAATGATGCTTTCTTTTTTATCACCGCTCAGCTTCACGTGACTGAAAAATGCGCTGAACTTTCTAACAGAAAGGATGCTTTGAATCGTGGCCAACATTCCATCAAAAGAGGCAGAATCTAATTCATTACACATTTAGTGGGAGTAGGACTCGACTCGACGGTATATCAATTTTAGAAAAAACAACATAGCAAAACGAGATCTTCCATTTATGGCTTGCAACCATAACTGCCCGCAAGTCAATGTAACATTGTAACAGTCAGAGAAAAAAAATCAAATATTAAATGGAACTCCACTTAAAGCCTACCAACGAGAGTTTATCAGATGTTATATCTCTATTTGAACAGAATAAACATTGCTTAACAAAAGACTCTGCCATGTATAACAGTCCCTCTTATCCATATATAACTTTGCTAAGATGTTAAACTCCGCCATAAATGGATAAACTTAGCCTAGTCTAGATGTTGCTAAACAGTCCTGCCAAATGAGTTAAAACTCTGCCAAATGAGAAGCTCTTCCATCTAAATATTCCATCCAACTATCGTACCATTAACCACATTGGAACCTTTTTTATAAACCATACACTTTGGTTCATAATATATATATATATATATATAACATGTATATATGTGTGTCGAAGCTTACACATAGGTTAAGTAATGTGGTAAGCAACATTAATATAAGCTTAGTCTTCGACGAGGTATGGAACATGTTAAAGCTTATAGCATAAAAGATGTCTCCCATATGGTTTGAACCATATCAATCATTACCATTGTACCATTATTGGATCAGTATACTTTCAAAGATGAAAAATCCATTCGGATCATTCCTCTCCATTGGAGAGCTTTTGGAACTCCAAAAGCCTGAATTATTCGGCAAGTAAGTGAGGATACATCATCCTCACGTTTTCAATCTCCATACATCCTGCATGGCTTAACATCTGCATATTATTCTCCTTGTCCATGACCAAAGGAGGTGCATACCATTTAAAAGCCTTTGCATATACTACTGTATTTAATGGAGATAAGATCAAATGGACAGAATGTGTACGCTTCTTTTCAAAGATCTTAAAACGATCAGAAACCAAATTGAGCTTTTTACCTTGCAATATTCCCTTGTTGATCTGCAACCAACCTTGTTGTTCAACCTCTAAACGATGAAGATTGTCATGCTCGGCTTTGCAAATGGCCCGGCCCTTCTCCTGCTATTCTATCTGTTGCACTGTTTTCTTTGCATCATGATGATCATCTATCATATCGTTAGTGCCGAAAGAAAAGTCCACATATGACTTCATCAGGATAAAAGAACAAACCTCAAAAGGAGATTTAACGCACTGCATGTGCTACAAATGTTCATCATAAAAGTCCCTTATAACATTTTTACAAGGACGAGATGAAAGATGATTAACCATCCGATTCATGCCAAGATTAGGAAGAGGCATGCATTGCTGCAACTGTACTTCAGGTTTCACATCTCTATTAAGTGATTTATCATTTTCCAATGAATCACATTTAATAAACATTAATGCAAACTTCTTACTAGCATCAATGGAAAGAGATATACCTTTATCTTGACCTCAGATTCCTATTGCGGTGATCTTAGTCTCATCATCACCTGAATCAGTTTCCAAGTCAGATACCAAGTCATGAATCAATACTGCAGCTGCTTTTTCTTTGCCTTTATTCTTATTTCTTCCCATCCATTTAGGCTTTAATTCCGGATGAAGTTTCCAACACCTGGAAACATCATGCCCTTTCTAACAATGAGAGCATGTAGGTTTTACAACCTCTTTATTGATGGTAGCGAATTTCTTACCCTTCTCTTTGCTTTTATCTTTGCTTTCAAATTCAGATGACTTCTTCGTAAAAGAGTCCTTATCATTCTTACCTCTAGCTTCTAAGTGTGTAGCTTGCACACATACATCATCTAAGCTAGTAGGATTAAACATAAGCAAAGTATGTCGCAAATAAGAATGCATGCCACCAATATATTTAAGAAGAGTTTCTTGCGTATCCAATGCAACATTCAATGCAATAAACCTCTTTCTAAATTCATGAGTATATTCTTGAATAGTTTGTCCTTTAGCTTGTCTAAACGTTTTCCAACTCATAGTTAACTGTTGTATATGACCTAAAGGATAAAACTGCTTTCTCAAGACCTCAATGAAATCATTCCAAACTGAAATTATTTTATCGTTCTTTTGAAGATCCTACTGAATCTTTCTCTCCCACCAAATGAGAGCCATCCCACTCATTCTCAAAGTGGCCAATTGAATTCTGGAAGGGTCATCATTGATTCCCTGCACCCTGCAATAAACTTCAAGCTGCTTAATCCAATTGTCTAGTTTTTCATCATCTAAGTCTCCATTATAGATAGGTAACTCAAATTTCACATCTAGCTTGAAATATGGCATATTAGCATTATTCAAATGAGAAGTATGAGAAGAAGAGGATTTATTAGCATCAATAGAATCACCATCACCTACGCCTTTACCCTTCTCCTCTTTCTTTATTTCTGCTTGTCTGGATGAAGATTCACCTTCTTTCTTCTTCCTTTCTGCACGTTCTTCAAAAAGCATTTCCACCATATTTTTCATGCTGATAAAGGCCTCTAGAAACTTTGTATTGGTGATAATAGGTTTCCCTTGTTCCCCATGCCCTTCTTCTTCCCCTCATGGAGAAGACATGATTTTTGGGAATGTTCTCCTTGAACCAGGCTCAGGGTCACCTTCAACTAATTCTCCTTCACCGAGCTGAGATTTTGACCTAGTAAGCATTCACAGTCTTGCACTACAGTAAACCAGGCTCTGATACCATTAATTTGATCCATAAGATCTAAGTGTTAAGTGCATTGTTTTTTAAATACTATGAATGCTCAGCATGTTAATATACTTTCAGCTTCTAAATAAAGACTGTAATATGGAAATGCATCACTGTACATAATGAAGATAACAGGAAACGAAAACACAGAAACAGAGGAAGAAAAACACAACAGAAGAGAGTCTCAAAACACTGAAATTGTTAACAGAGTTCACCCCCTTCACTGGGCTACGTCTCCGGGTCCCTCTCCAATGGGTACCGATCCAATATTAGTTTCAAAATGGTACATAAATGGTTACAATAACAACAAACTGTGATGAAGTCACTGTACAAAGCCCTCAAGACTATGTTTTCTGGAAAAATACAGAATGGTCTTTCACAGCAAGAAAGCCACCAATGAATAGAAAATAGTCGGCTCTAGAAAATGTAGCAGCATAAAGACTTCACAGTTTTAAACTCAGCTTCAACAAACCGTGGACAGAAAACTGTGCGATAACACGGCTAGACTCTTTCTATCTTTTGGTTGTACTATGCACAGGATTATAATTTGCAGTAAATAGTGTTGTACAAATAGTCGCAAAACTTCACTCTAGACAGAGATGAAAGTCAACTTTAAAAATAGAATAATATCTGGAAACATACAGCTTCAAAACTCTCTGCAAATGGAAAAGGTTTGTTGTTTGAGACTTTGAGACACAACTCTTTTGAAATCTATCAAACGATCTTCTAATACAAAGCAATCTTTGATAACAGAGCGTAGTCGTCTTGGATAAACAACAACAAATTTGCACTTTCCCGTTCAAGAACTTCTCTAATGCTCTCCTCCTCCTTGCGCACAGGCTGAATCTTGTTTCTTATAGATGAACAATCAGGAATCCTCGTCCTGCAACAGAATGATACGCTGAGTTATGTTCTAGATGAATGATGCTTTCTGTTTTATCTCCACTCAGCTTCACGTGACTAAAAAATGCGCTGAACTTTCTAACAAAAAGGATGCTTTGAATCATGGCCAACATTCCATCAAAAGAGGCAAAATCTAATTCATTACACATTTAGTGGGAGTAGGACTCGACTCGGCCGTATATCAATTTTAGCAAAAACAACATAATAGAACGGGATCTTCCATTTATGGCTTGCAACCATAACTGCCCGCAAATCAATGTAACATTGTAACAGTCAGAGCAAAAAAATCAAATATTAAATGGAACTCCCCTTAAAGCCTGCCAACGAGACTTTATCAGATGTTATATCTCTGTTTGAACAGAATAAATGTTGCTTAACAAAAGACTCTGCCATGTATAATGGTCTCTCTTATCCATATATAACTCTGCTAAGTTGTTAAACTCCACCATAAATGGATAAACTTAGTCCAGTCCAGATGTTGCTAAACAGTCCTGCCAAATGAGTTACAACTCTGCCAAACGAGAAGCTCCACCATCTAAATATTCCATCCAACTATTGTACCATTAACCACATTGGAACCTTTTATATAAACCATACACTTTGGTTCATAATATATATATAACATGTATATATGTGTGTCAAAGCTTACACATAGGTTAAGTAATGTGGTAAGCAACATTAATATAAGCTTAGTCTTCGATGAGGTATGGAACATGTTAAAGATTATAGCATAAAAGATGTCTCCCATATGGTTTGAACCATATCAATCATTACCATTGTACCATTATTGGATCAGTATACTTTCAAAAACAAAAAATCCATTCGCATCATTGGATTGACCTTGATTGGCCTATTATTTCATTCTATTTTTGACGAACACCAAATTATCCTTGATTATAAAGAGTGTGAGCATGGGTTAGCAATGTTTTTTCCACCTCATGAACCATGAATATGCTTGGTAAGTAGGATATCACTAAGAGGATATGTTTTCCATTTACTAGCTCAGATGGGGACATTTTAGTAGCACCATGATAGGTTGATTTTTATCACCATTCAAAGAGGGATAACTACTACACCTATTGATTTTTCCTTTCTGAGGCAGAATAATGCAAATAATTTTCCAAACACCTATTGATTACTTCTGTCTAACCATTGTTTGGGTATGATATGATGCAATGATGATCAATTGGGTACCTTGAATTCAAGACAACTCCTTTCAGAAATTGCTAGTGGATCACAATCTGTCACAATTGAATTAGACATTCCATGGAGTTTAAAAGCATTGTCTATGCAGAATTTTGTTATTGTAGAGACTCTGAAGGGGTATTGTAAGAAACAAAAATGAGCATATTTAGAAATATGATGAATAACAACCACAATGAGAGTTTTTTTTCTTATTTTTTGGTAACCTTGCAATGAAATCCATGAAAATGTCAATCCATACCCTAGAAGGAATTGGTAAAGGTTCCTGGAGGATTTATCATATTCCCCTTGTCTTGTTAGTGTGTCACACTATGCCACAAAAGTGCGATTGTCTTTCTTCATGAATTCCAAAAAGAAGGAACGTTTAATCCGTCCATATATTTTCTGAAACATTGAGTGACCTGATGTGGGAGAAGAATGTAATTCAACTAAAACTTGAGATTTAACCACTAAATTTTGGACTTAAAAATATGACCTTTATAGTGCAAAGTGTTATTCTTCCATGTGTAACCGAAATGTGAATGGGAGTTTCCCCGTAGCTATTGTAGAATTTGTGCCACCTCTTCACTTATTAACCATTCTTGGCGTACTTCATCTATCAAATCAAGCATAGGTAAATATTAAAAAAATACGGAGCCATCCTATTCATACTATATAGATAGAGTATTTACAACAATGTTCTCCTTTCCATTTTTGTAGAGGATCTCATTGCCCTTTTTGTAGAGGATCTCATAATGACAACCTAACATTTTTGTAACATACTTTTGTTTCTCTATGGAGGAAAACCTTTATACCAAGAAATATTTCAAACTGAGATGGTTTATTTTAATCTTGAAACGATGTTAGTACAGATGCCACATTAACTACATGAATAAGAACCATCATTTTATTTTCATAGGTTAATTTTCCCAAGTGTTTATCACAAAATTTCTTACTAGTTAAGGACAAAGGGCATCCATCTTGGTGAAGGATAAAGGGTGATGCCACATATTAACTACATGAATAAGAGCCATCATTTTATTTTCATAGGTTGATTTTCTCAATTGTTTATCACACAATTTCTTACTAGTTAAGGACAAAGGGCATCCATTTTGGTGAAGGATAAAGGGTGTCACCCTTGCTTACATTTCCCTAATACCTTTTCCGAAGGAATTACATTCCATGATGAAAGTCTTAGGCACACATCTTAGTTTAAACGCTTAAAAACATGTTGTGCAACATCATTCCTGCTGCCAAATTTTCCAACAACCTTTCTTGACAATTTATTAATTTCTTTTAAAAAGGAGCACAATCTTGTAAAAAAACATGCAATTATAAAATTTAAAATGGATCTTAATGCTCCTTATATCAATTTCCAGAAAGTTGATGGGCATCATATCTTGGAATTTATTACTTTCGTTTCGTGTGGTTTGCATTACACAATTTGAAAAATATATCAAGAAATAAAAATGAAGGGTCTCTTTCAATTACAATCACATTAAAAAATGTCTATTGATTCTTTTGATGTCCTAGAAATCTTGAATTTTAGTGAAAATTATTAGATGATCTCAATAAGCAAAAAACAATTCCTCTTTCAATTACAATTACAATCACACAAGAGAAAACAATTCCTCTTTCAATTACAATTACAATCACACAAGAGAAATATCTTCTCTTGATCCTTTCAATGTTGAGAGAAATCTTTCAATTACAATTACAATCACACTAGAGAAATATCTTCTCTTTATCCTTTCAATGTTGAGAGAAATCTTGAATTCTTGTCTAAATTATTAGATGAGCTATGGGAAATGAATTACATTAGTGTTATCATTTCTTTATATTCTATGACAAACTTCCAAATGGTTTCTTGAAAAAGAAGGAGAATAATTACTTGTGTGCTATATAAAGAGTCTCAATGTGAAGTGATGCTACAGCATGAACACAAAATAAAAAATAGTGAAGATGCTCAAAATGTTGAAGAATTGAACAAGGAATAAGCCTAAAGATATGAAGATAGAGAACATTTAAGATTTTTTTCTTACATAATGTGAAGATTTAAAAGAAATGGAGAGTAACATGGACAATACAAACATGGGTATTTAATTCAATATTTCAATGGTTAATTGCATATTTCTTTATTTAATTATATATTTACTTATAAATAATATTTTTTTGTTCAAAAAAGAGAATTTATTGCATATTTCATAGAAGAATGTATGGTCAAGTAGTAGCATATCTATATAAATGTTTTCAACCAAGAACCATGTAATTTTCTATCAAAACCATGTCTCATACACTATACTTATAATTTTTAAAATTGATTAAAAGAGACAATTTATTAATGTATACTTGTGTGACCACTAAATTTCCCTACTAATTAGCCCTTACATGATATATAATTAAGTTACAAAGGTTGTATAACATGTTTAACTATTGAACTTTGATGTGTTAATTGGTTTGCAATCTCCACAATCCTAATTTGAGATCAGATACCTTGATCTTACTATTGAAAGTTATATTTTGCAATTTATTGGTGTTCACATCCAAACAAATAATCATATAATTTCATCCATATCATGTAAAATCAATAAGGCTTCTACTATTTTCTTGAAGGATTTGAATATTGAACTAGACACATCCTTGGCTTTACAATCAAGAGTACACTTCACCCAATATGTTGATTTTCCTTAGACTTCTTTTATCTTGATACTTTGAAATTTTATGTGCATTGAATGTTTTAGTTAGCAAGTCCAAATGTAGTGACAAATAATACCTTTAATATTTAGCATTATTTAATTTGATTAAACTAAACCTATTGTTAATGTAAACTCATGTCCCCACTTAAATATACTACTAATTAGCACTTGTGTGATGTACAATGAAGTTACAAAGGTCTTGTTATATCTCATATTCTCCCTAGAGGAAAAATCCCAACCTATCCAAGAGGAAAACTGAAGGACACAGACAAACAAGTTTCCCACTATCACCTAAGCGACCTTGCCTCTAACCTAAGGGGGGAATCATGTATAATCAAACTAATTCCTATCGTTGTAAATAAAGAAGGATGAGGACAACGACTAGCATTGACTTGGTGTTAACTTCTCTAGAGGATTGATTTAAGGAAACAAGAGAAGGAAATATCAGATAATGATCAAAATCTTGGTATTGTATCACATGTTATTCACAATCTATCATTCGTTCATCAACATTATCAACAACCCAAATATAAAATGGTGGAGCGTCTCCGATTTTTTACTTAGTTTAGTCTATCTCACATGCATCAAAGGTTTATTCCTTAAGCATTGTCTTATGAAAGTTATTGTAAAACCAAAAATATTATTGGCAAGACAAGAACGAATAAAATGGCTTCTATTCAAAAGGCGTGTCTTATGCTACAACCCTAAAATATACCTATAGGCTCAAACACCCATGGTATGAGAGGGTAATCTTCCCAAATGTTGTTTTTGGTGCACTATAATAGTCTGGTGGTCACTTGGTTGGTCTATGAATTCCAATGAAAAACCAAACTCTTCTAGAGTAGTGTATAAAAAATTGTGCTTCACTCTGTCAAAAGTGTTGTACATTTCAACTTTAATAACTTTACATCTTTCCTAAGTAGTTTCATTGGAGTGGATTGCATCTTGCATCAAGATGATGTTGTCTATTATCCCCTTAACAACGTGGAATTTCACTTTAGATATGAGCTTAGGGAGTAGTGGACCTAAGGAGATTGAGAGGACCTTCATTGAAATTTTGTAGGAGGTATTACATAGAGATATCGTTCTAAATCAGGTGAATGTGGTGGTGTTTTTCTCCTTTATAATGAGATAAACTAAGGAAGATTTTATTCCACCTATGAAACTTAGTTTCCTTTAAAAGATGTTCAACATTCTACAAAGGTTGTATTTTATAATTGACTATAAATATGTATAAAAGTGGTTTGTGAATCCATTTGGTCCTAATTATTTGGTGTGTTCCATAGTCCAAAATATAATGTACCTAACTGATCCGAGATATTTTCATCGAAGTGACTTATAAATAATTGTATTAAATGAGTATAAATTAAAGTGCACCATAAAGAAGGAAAATATCAACAATGAAGAGACATAAGGATCAAATCTGAACACAAAATACTTGATAACGGAGTTCATCCCTGGTGGACTACATCTCCGATTCCTTCTCTCAAATGTGTAGGCCTTTTTATTAACTAAACAGAAGAATTTGGCAAAATACATAAGTAGACCTCATTCTAGAATTAAGCTGCAGAAGCTTTGCTCAGATCAGAAAACATACAACATCATTGAATTTGTGGCATCGAATTGCCCAAAAATGATTGTCTCCACACATCAATCCAACTCTGGTAGTCCTAGGCCCTTGAGAAATCTTGTCTCGGTTTTCATGCCTTCTCCCTGGAATTAATTCTTTGTACTGCATCTCAAAATCTGTTCCTGGCCGTACCTTCGAGTGCCATCCTCCCCATCTGTGGGAAAACTTATCTTTTAAGAAAAAAATTGGGTGGACTACCCAACGGTGGCAGATGTTATTGTTAAGGCATTGGATACAGGGAGGTCTCGGGGTCGAGCCATAATTTGGATAGGAGGAGGTCCCAGGTTTAGAACATTGTTTGGATCCATCGAAGCTTTTAGTTTAGCCTCTATATTTGGCAAGGATCCGTCAGATTTGGCGGGCCCATTTTTTTTTTTTTTTGAAAATCCTGGTTCGAGCCTTCATTGGGCATTTTCCCACTGCCATGTGGCAGCCCATGACTGGGACATGTGGCAGCCAACCATTGGTCATTGCTAATCACTTTCACAGTCACCTGCCACATTATCCTACCACATCAGCCTGCCACATCACCATATTGTCTTCCATGTGGCTGTACGGACTGCCATTGACACTTCCTCATTGGTCCACAGATTGAATCGAAAATGTCGAAAATGAGTGACACGTGGAAGCCTCTGCCACTGCCACATCACCATGATGACATCATGCTAACATCAACATGACACATTTCTCCTTCTGCATGTGTGACATACATTGTATGGACGTTGATGTCATCCGTAATGATCCTGACTCATCCCTGTTGATTGGGCTAGTTGACCAAAACTTTGATTGTGAATATATTTTGATTCGTAACTTTGTTTGACAAGACGTTTACATCGTTGGAAATCTTGTGAAGCTCTCTTCATGACGATGCCAATTTCACTGAGTTTTGAGGAATTTGAATTTTTTCCCTTTTTCTATCTACTGAGGCCATTATGCGCTTCCTGATTTGCTTCTGTGAATTATGAGGTTCTTTAAATCCTTTTCAAATCACACCTTCCTATTGAGAGATTTTTGGATCACCAAAATCTTTCATCAATCAACAGATAAGTGAGGGAAGATTTCTCTCACCTTGTCCTTCTCAATCCACTTTGCCTTGCTTGGATGTGTGCCCTTTAAGCCTATTTAAAGTTAATAAACATCACCCCTGCGTGAAGTCCTCATCCTTCTGTTCAAGATGATATCTTCCTTTAACTCATCCAACTACTCAAGACGAAACTCGTCAGCTGAAGGTATTGAAACTTCCTCACCCTGATCCATGATCATGGGAGGCTAAAAAAGTTTCGAGTTCTCTGCATTTACAAATGAGTAGATTTTCATATAAGGTGGAATATCTAGACGAAAAGCATTGGTACCATTTTTCTCCAAAATATTCAAGGGTCCATAATGGATGGGCTTGAGTTTCTTGCATTCACCCTTATATATCTCCTTGTCGATGTGAAGGCATACCTTGTCTCCAACCTAGAACTGATGATCAACCCTGTGTTTTTCATGCCGAGCTTTATACTGTGCTTAACTTTTCTCCAATTGTTCCTTGACTGCTTGGTGTACCTGTTGGATCCTATGGATGAACTTGCGAGCTTTGTCTTCATTTATTTCTTGATTTGAATCAACATCTCTCCCATACATCAAGTCCAAAGGAACTTTAGGTAAATACCCAAAACATGTCTCAAAAGGAAAACACTGAGTGGATGAATCTAAGTCTCAGTTGTAATCATGTTGTACATAGGGTAGTTGTTCATCCCATAACTTGGGATGCCTACTGTAGTAGCATCGAAGAAAAAGTACCATTGTTCAGTTAACAACCTATGTTTGTCCATCGGTCTATGGATAGAAAGAAGTGCTCCTGTTCAACTTGGTGTCCATCATTCTCCACAAAATAGTCAAAAAATCCCTAAGGAATCGAGTATCTCGATCTGAGATAATGGATGTGGGTAACCCAAAGTGAACCCAAACATACTAAAAGATAAGATTAGCAGTATGATAAAAAATGATCTTCTTTTTACATGGCATTAATATACACATCTTTCTAAACCTATCCACTACAACATACAAATAGTCATGACCTCTTTTAAACATTGGTAAACCCCCTACAAAATCCATGGAGATACTTTCCCATGGATGGGATGGAAAAGATAATGGTGAGTATAGCCCCAGTTTTATATTAGTGGGCTTACAGGTATAACACATCACACACCCCTTTACATATTTAGTTACAATTTCTTTCATCTGAGGCCAGTAACAAAACCTCTGTAGGTGAACGATAAATTCCCAGACACAAGAGTAGTGTGAGTTTCTTGTATTACATCGACTCATTCACTTGTAGGAATACATAGCTTTCCAAGATGGCAGATTAGTTTTCCCTGCAGGCAATAGTTCTCTACATGTCCACCATGGGTTAGCTTCTCATATACTTCCTTAAAATATCCATCAATGGCATATTTTTCCACATAGCTATAATGAGATAAAGAAGCATTCTTCAAAATAATAGAAGCAATAATAGGAGGTCTAGAAAGCATATAAGCTACCTTGTTACTCATACCCTTTTTGTACCTGATTACCAA
>JASDQU010435826.1:49844-72350 GCA_032191745.1 Picea mariana
ACATTAAATCATCACCATCAATCAATCATCACATAGAACCTGATAATGCTTTCTGAGACTTCTTCAATTTCTGCAATTATTCAATTCTTGGAGTAATTTAATCTTGTAGATAATGTTACTCAATGTATTCTCTGAAACTCCTCTAATTTTCACTCCTTGAATCCTCCCCAAAAAGAGGTTATAGAAAAAATGGTAGACTTTATTCAATTCTGGTCTGTTCAGAAGACCCAACTTGTATAGCATGCCCCACGCTCAATATTTAACATCTGATTCTAAAACTTACACACAAGAAACTATAGTCTGTACTATTTCCAATGGACGTGGTCCCACTGCATTTGGAGTATGTAGGAAAAAGTTATGACTTTTTTACCCAGAACACATGTTTATTGACTAGTTTCAGGACTGGTCACAAACCCTATATTCCACAGAGTGTATCTCCATAATTATAGAGAATAAAGAGATTAAATTTTTACTAGAGGTACCTTGATATGTCATCTCAATACCATAGCGATTTCACCATCTAAATCGTTCTAGAAAAAAAGTTATAGCAAAAATGGTTAGATGACCTGAAAATAACATACCTTAGAACACATCACCAAAAGACTTCATCCTCCCTTGAAATCCAGACTTCTTTTACTTCTTCTTCCCTCTAAAATTTGACTTGTATTAAATGAATGTATAATGATATTTATTTATACCATTTATGTCACTTCCTTTTAACATTAGGGCCGACCTGACACTTTCTTATTTTGTAATTATTTTCTTTAATTATTTTCAGGGCCTACATGTACTTCCTTTTTCAATTCACTTTGTCATCTTCAAAAATTCATTTCTCCTCAACCATGAGGATCCATGTGACGTGACACATACCAATGGAAACATCATGATGTATACTATCCATTCATGGGTGTTGTATATGCATGTGCATTTTCCTTCATGTCCAAATACCTTTATCAATCTTGCGGTCCAAAACCGATGACTAGGGTTGACATCAATGACAACAATCAATCTTCCAACAGAAGACTACAAATAATATGCATACCTGATTCAAGTAGAATAGAAAATGAATGTGTCAATTAGAGGTGACACATAATAAGGAAATCAGAGAAAGAATCATGAATATATAATTCAAGACATGATGCAATAATTAGTGGACAAAAACAACAACATAATTCTTTTGGCATCACCAAATGGCAGAGTATGTACCAGTTGTTGACTCCATGTTTTACCTATTTTTTTCCTTCTATAAGTATATTTTTGAAAATAATGATTATACTTTTTGAGCTTATTATCATGTTATTATCATCAGATCAATATGGGACATGAATCAGGTGTGTGTTGATCTTATTTGTAGCTTAATGTGAAGTTTATGTTTAGTTCAATAAATATAAATGTTTAATACTCATTATTTTTTATTAAACAGAAAAAAGGTTGATCCATACCTTCATCCAGACCTTCATTCGGACCTCTATCTGGACCTTCATCCGAACCTCCATCCAAACCTTATTACAAAACTTGAAGCACAGTAGGCTTGGTCGTTGGCATATCTATGGGCGTTTCCGGGCGAATGAAAAACATGGGTTTTGTTCATCTTATCATCCTATTGCTATGGTTCCTATCACACTTCGATTCAAGTATTTGGAACTTGCCCCTATATTCTTGCTATGAATTTAATAAATATGTTGTCTACTAATAAATATTTAAAAATTTTTTGGTTTCGGTAGAGTGTCGACCCTTTCAGTGGTTGACCTCTCAAACTCTATATAAACATTAGTCCTCTAGAACGATGGGATTACTAGAGAATATAGCCGATGAACTCTGTTAAAATTTGTTCGTGTTATATATTTCTAATGCAATTTAAAATCATGTTGAAGTTGTGATTATCTTCTGAGATGGAGTACCACAACTACTTGGGGGGCCCACCAGTAGTCTGCGTGTTCTTATTTTACTATATATTCAAATTTCTAATTTCTCTTTTGCAGGAATTTCTCTAATCTCTCTCTTGCAAGAATTTCTATAACTTCTCTATAATTTCTCTATATATTCAGACTTCTATAATCCAAGCTGTGTTTAATTACAAATTCCTCTCTTCTAACTGTGTTATCATTGTATGTACTCATTTTAATTATTCATTTTATGCTGCAAACATGCATATCATATTTGCAGGTTGAATTCATTAAGATGTTGTTCATAGCCCATTTAAAGTAGATTAAGCTAACCCATGCAGGATTGTGTGATCATTATATCTTTGTGTGCTTAAACATTTCCAGTTTAAGCACAACAACATAATTTCCAATTTTGAGAGAATAGTTCATAGATCTAATTAGTTACAGGAACATGTAATCAATATTCCTTTAATGACAAAGATCTCAATAGATTGTTTCGTCCACACTCTGCATCTCTCTATAGAAATTAATATTGATATTATAACATTTGAATTAGATATTGTGTTGAGATTTCATTATGATGTTATTCATCGTTGTAGACATTATAGAATGATCATTTGAGAAGGAATACATAGAAATATAAATTCTCAATTTCCTATGTTGACTTTTGATATGAATTTTTTGTGTCAATCCTTTATGTTGATAGTATCATGATGTTGTCTTTTCCAGTGTAGAATAAGTTGTGGATTTTAATGCTATTTTTTCTAGAAGTAACTATGAATTTTAATTTTATCATTTTTCTAGTTATTTTAGAGTACATATGCTTAATGTTGAATATGTTTCTCTCTTAAGAGTTATTTTAGAGTACAATTTGTAGTAGTTTCACATGGTCACTTTTCAAGTATATCTTAATTCATCTATAGTATTTCTTAAAACAGAATGATCAATTGCATGTTTTATGTTGAATCTATAGTCTTTCTTTAATTGAAGAAAGAAGTAATAGGAATGTACAACCAGTCAGTTTCCTTTTTATCTTCACACATACGGTGTTACAACTCAAATTTTACTCAATCTCTTTATTATCTGAGTGTGTTTCTGACATTACATTAGATTAGGCTAGAGTAGGCTAGATTATAGCTCTAGACCTGCACGTGCATGATAGCACCTCAAAGATTACGAGCCCCAGGTTGACAATTTAATGTCGAAATAGATAGCATATATTTTACTGAACATTTTTGGCACTGTTTCCGGGGAGGTGATAAAGGGATTGGAGCTTAGCTAGGTAGGTTTCCTTTAATTACACAAAATGGGGGAGGAGAAACTTTAAGACGAGAGGTAAGAACCTACGCATCCATTTTAATGGTGATGTGAAAATGAAATGGCTTGTATCTTTGAAATATTTGCAAGTTTTTAATTATGTGCACTTGGGAAAAAGGATCAATTTGCAAACACATAAACTAGAGAAATTTTACATTCAAGATGCAAATAATAACCAACAAATAGCAGTGAACAGTAAACACATAACACATTAAATGATAAAGGATTTCACCCCTCTCTTGGGCTACATCTCCTGGTCCAGCTTCCAATGGATCTTTTATATTATTTTATCAAAGTGATAAATTCATTGCTTTACAGTGCTCAAAATTCCAGATAGATGGCTCTAGTAGCTCCATAACATCAAAAAACCCCTAGTTGGGCTTTTTCGGCACCTGGTTTGGCCAAAAAACGAAGAAGATAGACCTCTTTAAAGTTTTCTCCTTTAAGCTTGTTGTCTCTGGTTCACCAAATCACACACCTCTGTAAGTAACCTAGCTTCTGTGCGTTTTTCGTGCCTAAATCCAGCACACACACCATCTTTCACAGATCACACCAAAATTTCGCATGGTTAGGGGACTATCCCCCAAACCGCAGAGGTTTTGGATGCATAGCTCCATGTGACCACGTCCCACGCAAATTATGGGCACTTGTCGCAATGGTGAGATATATGCCAAGTGTCGCACGATGGAAAAGATATGTTTGCAAGTGCGTTTGTGGTAGTGACAAGTGTCGAGCGATAGGGAGATCCATTTGTAAGTTTAAATACTACGCAAACCTGTGTGAGGTATAGTCATATGGTATGGTGTATATGATCAGGGGCTGGGGCTAAGCCCCAGCCCGAACCCCACGCCAAACCATAACCCAAACAAACTTAAATTTATATGGAACCATTATATGTTAAGTACTATGGTGCAAGTGCACCGGTAGCCTAGGTTTTTCCAAGCACTTTCCATATGCACGATAGGTCCAGGGTTCGACCCCTATGGACTCCACATAAATTTTACAATATACCAAGGTGCCATGTGGAAGCCCATGTCTGGGCCATGTGACACCACGCAATTTGCCAAAAAGGATGCCACGTGTCCAAAATTCATTCACTCATGTGTCTGCCACTCGCCTGCCAACTCAACGCTACCAAATCAACATATGCCAACTCAGCTACCATGTGTGGGTCCATACCCTGCCATGTCAGCCTGTACGGACTTTATGGACTGTACAGTCAGCAAAATTTTGCATGTTTTGCAAAATGAACAGAACGCAATATCTCACTCATCTGATTTTTGTTTGAACCCGTTCGAGTTGTGTTGGGTTCATGAGGATGAGACCTATGCACTTTCCCGTTTTGATGTGATTCCGAGCACTTTGAGTTTTTGAGAAAAAATTGATCCCCTGGATCAGTGCTCCCCATTGGGAAGATTTTGGACCTCCAAAAGACTACTTTCAGTCTATCTGAAGATGAGGGTACAGTTCCCTCACCTTTCCAACCCCAATCCACTTGGCCTTGCTTGGATTTGTGTCTTTAATACCAAATCAAAGGTATTCCACATTCCCTCGTTTTGAAGTTTTCATCCTCCTGTCAAGGATTGTTTCTTCATGTAGTTCTGTAACATTATCTGTGGAGAAATCATCTATAGAAGGAATCTGAACATGCTCTCCTTGATCATCAATCAAAGTAGGCTCATACAACTTCAAATTCTCAACATTGACAACTGCATACATTTGCATATAAGGAAGCAAATCCAAACGAAAGGCATTGTTACCAATCTTTTCAAGAAYCTTGAAWGGTCCATATCTAATTGGTTCTAGTTTTTTACCTTCTCCTTTAATCTTCTCTTTGTTAATGTAAATCCAAACTTCATCTCCAACTTGGAAACTGTGATCAACACGATGCTTGTCATGTCTTGTCTTGTACTTGGCTTGGCTCTTTTTGAATTTTTCTTGTACCATTTGATGTACCAACTGAATTTGATTTCCCTATCAATGTCATATTGACCATCAATAGAAATGTCTTTCCCAAAGATAAAATCTAAAGGAGATTTCTGGAAATAACCAAAACAAGCTTCAAATGGAGATTTTTGAGTTAAAGAGTGCTTAGCCCGATTGTAAGCAAGATGAATGTAGTGTAAATGCTCATCCCAATGCTTAGGATGCTTTCTGCAATAACCACGAAGAAGATGCATCACTTCCCTATTAACCTCTTATGTTTGACCATCGGTTTACGAATGAAAAGTTGTGCTCTTTTTCAGTTTGGTGTCCATGAGTGCCCATAAACTTGACCAAAAATTCCCAATAAATTGAGAATCTCGATCAGAAATAATGGATTTAGGCAACCCAAAATGTACCCAAACATGTTGAAAGAACATTTGTGTCATTTTCTCAGTTGTAACCTGCTTCTTATAAGGCATCAAAATACACATTTTTCTAAAACGGTCAACCACAACATAAAGATAATCGTGATTCTTTTTAGACATAGGTAGACCTCCTGCAAAGTCCATGGAAATGATTTCCCAAGGAGGAGAAGGAACTGGAAGTGGAGTATACAAACACAAATTTCTATTGCTAGGTTTTCTTGTAGCACATAACAAACATCCTCTTACATATCTTGAAACACTTTCATTCATTTTAGGCCAATAGCAATTCATTTGCAAATTAGCCATCATCTTGCCTACACCAAAGTGACCAGCAATAAGAGAAGAATGAGCTTCCCTTATAATGTTGATTCTTTCACCCTGTGGAATACATAGCTTTCTAAGATGATACAAAAGATTATCATGCACATGGTAATCCAATTCCTCAACATGGTTAGAATGCCACAAAGTTGCATACACCTCTTTAAAATCTGCATCTAAAGCATATTGTTCAACATAGCTCTCATGCATGATAGTATTATGCTTAAGAATAACTAAAGCACTAATAATAGGCCTAGAAAGCATATCAACAACTTTGTTATAAATTCCCTTTTTATACCTTATAACCAAGTGGACTTGTTGTAGAAAACCCATCCATCTGAAGTGCCTTGCTTGTTGTAGCTTTGTTTGTGATTGTAAGTATTGCAATGGTTAATGATATATGTGAATGATAGTTTCTTTTCCCAACAAATAATGTTTCCATTTTTTCACACTTTGCACCAATGCATACAAATCCTTATCATAAGTAGGATAATTAATCACAACACCATTAAAAGTTTCAGAATGAAAATAAATGGGCTTACCATGTTGTAACAAGACTGCTCCCATTGCATAATTGCTTGCAACAATTTGGATTTCAAATGGTTGTCTCAAATTTGGAAGTGCAAGACCTGGGGATGAACTGATTTTCTCCTTCAAAGTATCAAAATCCTTTTAGTTCTTGCCTCTTCATTGGAAAAATTTCTTGATTCTTGTCACTGCATGTAATGGAGATGCAATTGAAGAGAAGTTAGCAATAAACTTTCTCCAATATTGGGATTCTCCCAAAAACCTTCTTACCTATATCACATTGTTGGGCTTGGACCACTCCAATATGACTTTGACCTTGGAGGGATCAATTTTCATTTCTCCTCCTCCGACAATATGCCCCAAGTAAACAAGTGAGGTCTTTCCAAACTCACATTTATACATCTTCAAAAAAAGCTTCATTTCCGCAAGACATCTAAAACTTGCTTTACATGCCATGCTCTTCATGAGATTTGCTAAAAATCAAAATGTCATCCAAGTAGAGAATAACACAATCATCAAGAAAAGGCCTTAAGACATCATTCATGACTCTCATGAAAGTAGTAGGAGCATTGCAAAGTCCAAATGGCATTACCATCCACTCAAAAAAACCTTTCTTTGTTTGGAAAGTTGTCTTCCATGTGTCTCCTCCAACAATCCTAATCTGATGATATCCACTTCTCAAATCCAACTTAGTAAAATACTTAGCATCTTTCAATTGATCAAGAAAATCATCAATTCTTGGAAGAGTATAACGATTCTTTACCGTAATCTTGTTCAAGGCCCTGAAATATACACACATGCATCATGTACCATCTTTCTCTAGCACTAACACAATTGGTGATCCACATGGCAATGTGCTTGGCATGATGATGCCTTTTTCAAGCAACTCTTGGATTTTTTTTTTAATTTCATCATTCTCCATGACTAACATCTTGTACATACCAATGTTTGGAGGAGGGAAATCTTGTTGCAATTGTATTTCATGTTGGATACCCCTTCTTGGAGGCAATCCCTTTGGTTCCTGAAACATCTCATCATATTGGTTAACAACCTCATAGAAATCAGATTTCAAATTTGCATCACAACCTTGGAAAACTTATTTTTCAACATTGTCCTTGGGTTTACTCATCAAGAGGAAAAAATTCTTACTAGCATTGACTAATCTCTTCATTTGTCCCGCATTTACATGTGACAAATTCAACTTCTTTGTATGTGCTCTAACAATGTACTCAACTCCATTTTTAAACAAATAATACTTGTTCTCATGGTGATGAAAAATGGCTCTCCTATCATATAAGTATGAGATTCCCAATATAATACCACATATATCCAAAGGAATAACATCAAGGTCTACCTCATCTATAAAATTTGCAGTGATCACAAATCTAAGTTTACACATTCTTGTCACATGCAATTCGGCATTGTCACATATCCAACCTAGAGGGTATGGTTTAGGATGTGGAATAGTTTCCAAATTTAATTTATTGATAGTGTCTTCAGATATGAGGTTTGCTTGAGATCCAGTATCAAAAAGAGTATCTATCTTGGTATTCTTTGAAACAACCCTTATGTGGAAATTCTCTATTCTTTATTTTTCATGTTGAGTTTCATTGAGGCTACTATTACTTGAAGAACTAGTACTTGCAATAGAACCCTTGCCTTGAAAACCCATGGCTGTAATTTTTTTTTCATCACCCAAATCAAAACCTAAATCATGTTGTATGGTTGCAACAGTCTTTGGTTTCCCTTTGTTGTTGAACTTTTTGGGTTTCTTTTCAGGATGAAGTTTCCAACAATGGTCTTCATCATGGCCATCCTTTGAAAAATGTTTACAGTTAAGTTTTTCTCCCTCTTTATTAACTGAAGCATTCTTTTTTCCATTTCCCTTGAACTTCCTCTTCCCCTTATCTCCGTGACTAAAAGGATTTTTGTTGCCCTCTTGAGTTTCAATCCTCCCTCTTGCATCCAAATGAGTTGCATGAACACAAACTTCATCTAGATTTGAAGGGTTAAACATGAGTATTGTATGCCTCAAGTAACTATGTAAAGCTCCAATGAATTTGAGTAAAGTTTCTTGAGAAGACAAATCTACACCCAAAATCAAAGATCTTCTCCTAAATTCTTGAGTAAATCTTTTCACATTTTTCCCTTTAGCTTGTCTAAAATTTTTCCAATCCATAATAGCTTTCTGCATGTATGCTAATGGATAAAATTGCCTTTTAATTGCAACAACGAAATCATTCCAAGAGAATAAAAATTTACCATGTTTCTTCATGTCCTCTTGAGTTTTGGCTTCCCACCAAATGAGTGATGCACTGTCCAATATTAAAGAAGCAAGCTGAATCTTAGTTCCATCATCTTGAATCCTTTGTATCCTACAATACACTTCAATCTGATGAATCCAATTATCTAATTTCTCATCATTTACCTCTCCATTGTACATTGGAAATTCAAACTTAATATCAAGCTTTAACAAAGGAGTTTGTGGGGGAATTTTTCCATGTCCTTTTGGAGAATTTGAAGGTGGTTGTGAAATGGTAGAAGAAGTGGAAGATGGAGGTGATGGAGGTGGAGAATCACCATTCCCTCCATTTCCTTTTGGATTTTTATCACCACTGTCTCCCTTTCCCTTTGAAGGGTTGGAGATTTCACCTTCCAATATTTCAGTTCTTTCTTCAAACAAGACTTTCACTATTTCTGTCATATCATAGAAATCCTTTCTAAAAGTTTCATCCTTTGAAGGAAGAGTTCCATGACTCTCCTCAAGAGCCATACTTGGTGAATATCTCCTTGAATCTTGAGGTGATTGTATAGTCCTTCTTCTTGAAAGTTGATAACTTGGCTCTACAAGTTGACGTTCTCCTCTTCTGAGCTTAAACCTTGTAAGCATCAGAAAAAAAACACTTGCAAACAATCAAGCCTTCAAAATCCTATGCTCTGATACCAACTTGATCTGAAAATAAAAAGGCTTGTATCTTTGAAATATTTGCAAGTTTATAATTATGTGCACTAAGGCAAAAGGATCAATTTGCAAACACATAAACTAGAGAAATTTCACATTCAAGATGCAAATAATAACCATCAAATACTAGTGAACAATAAACACATAACACAACAAATGATAATGGAGTTCACCCCTCTCCTGGGCTACATCTCCTGGTCCATCTTCCAATGGATATTTTATATTATTTTCTCAAAGTGCTAAAATCAGTGCTTTATAGTGCTCAAAATGTCAAATAGATCGCTCCAATTGCTCCAAAACATCCAAAACCCCTAGATAGGATTGTTCGGCACCTGGTTTGGCCAAAAAATGAAGAAGATAGACCTCCTGGAAGTTTTATCCTTCAAGCTTGTTGTCTTCGGTTTGCCAAATCACACCCCTCTGTGAGTAACCTAGCTTCTGTTCATTTTTTGTGCCTAAACCCATCACATGTGGCATATTCCACAAATCGCACCAAAATGTTGCACGGTTAGGGGACTAGCCCCCAAACCGCAGAGGTGTTGGACGTGTGGTTCCATGTGACCACGTCCTGCGCAAATTGTGGGCACTCGTTGCAATGGTTAGATATATGCCAAGTGTCGTGCAATGGATAAATCCATTTGCAAGCGTGTTTGTGGTAGTGACAAGTGTCAAGCGATGGGGAGATATGTTTTCAAGTTTAAATCCTACACAAACCCGTGTGAGGTATAATCATATGGTATGGTGTATATGATCGGGGGCTGGGGCTAAGCCCCAGCCTGGACTCCGCACCAAACCATAACCCAAACAAACTTAAATTTATATGGAACCATTATATGTTAAGTACTATGGTGTGAGTGCACCTGTAGCCCATCCTTTTCCAAGAACTTGTCGAGAGGTTCGACGTTCCACCCCCGTGTACTCCACATAAATTTTACCATACACCAAGGTTCCACATGGCAAGCCATGCCTGGGCCGCGTGGCACCACACAATTTTCCAAAAAGGATGCCACGTGCCCAATATTCATTCGCCCATGTGTCTACCGCTCAACTGCCAACTCAACATCTTCCAACTCAATGCTACCAACTCAACTACCATGTGTGGGTCCATACCCTACCACATAAGCCTGTATGGATTGTACAATCGGCAAAATTTTTCTTGTTTGGAAAAATGAACAGAATGCGATATATCACTCATCCGATGTTTGTTTGAACCCGTTCAAGTTGTGTTGGGTTCATGAGGACGAGGCGTACTCACCTATCTATTTTGAAGTGGTTTCGAGCACTTTGATTTTTTAAGCAAAATTTGATCCCCTAGATCAAATGGGTTTCTCCAAAGCCTTGGTGTTCCCTTTCAACAAGAGTGTTTACTTTTTCTAAAAGTTTGTTTACTTTCCTGCAATTTACTTTCCCGCATGCGTGCTTTCTTTCTTGCAATTGTATTTTCTTTTTGAAGAGATAACTCTTGTGAAAATATAACTTAGTGACAGGGAGGTCTAAAGTAGCATGAGGAGTTCAAGTTTTCTTTAAGTAGTGTTCTTTAAGTTTTGCAATTAATTTCATTTGATTTTTGTTTTGATAGTGTTAAAGTTTAGTTATTATTTCATTGGGTGTTGTAAGAACCCCAGATACTCACCCATGTGTGAGACATGACTCAACAACCGACAAAATGAATGCAAAGATGATAATCTTGGAAGAACTCTCTCAAATCCTGGCAGCAGTTGATATTTCGCCTTCTCAAGAAGAACATATTTTGGCAGAAGCCAAATATTTATCTATCTCTCTGGAAATACTAGAAGGACCAAATTTCCCTCATCTACAAAACGATTATCCTTGCTAATCTGCAAAGGAGGCTAAAAAATCAGGGACTACATCTTATAGAGAGCGATCATTAAGACCTGAGACTCGGGAGTTCTCAACATGAATATCAACAACTCCTTCATGTACAAAAGAAATAATTCATCCATAAGAGGAGGATATGCATATAGATTACATAGAAATTTGGTTCCAGGAGGTAATCAGGCCACAATGACATTTTATCCTGCAATGCTTCTTCCTGCCAAATAAAAAAGGCTGGTTGGTTCCTCACATCCATACAATCATTTAGGTAATTGTTTTGTATGTGGATATGCGTACGTTTCTTGTTCTAATTCACACATGGTTACATTGGAAAAGTTATTACACTTGAATAAATATTTTCGTTTTCTTTTAGGTAGAGTAGGATAATGAATAAAAGTTGCATGTTGTTAGTTTAGCTTAAAGTCTAATGCAGACTCATTTTACATTTTATTTTTAATAAAAGAACTATGAGATACATGTGCCTGTAACCTGATCTCATTGATATCATCAAACCTAGAGGCTACTAGTACAATCCATCCAAATCTCTGAGTGGGTGAGTAGAGTAATTTTATAAAAGAGTAGCAAGAAGATCTACCTGACGGTTAAACCATGGACACATCAATTTAATTTCAATGGAAGAATATGAGTAAAAACTACATATATATTCTTTTTATTTTACAATGGTTCCATCCACTACACATTAAAATCGACACAATGTCATATCTTCATATTGGTTACAATCACTTAAGTATCCCTTACATAAGGACAATCTGTAAAGGTAATATATATATAAAATAAAATCATCCTCCAACCCATATACCATCCCAGTCCATAAAATGGCTTTCAGAGATGCCTCCCCATCTTCTTGCAAAAAGAAACATTCATACACAAATCTTAAAGGTGAGGGTAAGGACTAGTCTCTGCTATAAAAAGGGTGTAAGAGGCTAACCCGTCAGGATACTGAACAGGTCTGCTCGCAGTGGGTATTGGCCTATGGATGACTAGGTAAACCTGTTGGAGGGCTGAACAAGATTGCTTGAAGCGGGGAATTCTACCTGGTGAGGATGATGACTTAAACATAATAAATAGTAAGTCTTTAATTTTAAAACTTGTCTTGATGTATGTCACTATTTGTGGGTATGACTGAAAGGGAGTATACATGGTTAAGAAAAAGTAAAAGAACTCCATTCACTTGTCATTGGGGGATAACCTAAAGATGATCTTAATACCCTCTTGTCTAATTCTTCCTAACTATATGTGAGATGTTTTTTCTTACAAGTGGGCCATACTCTTAATCATTTTTCTAGGCTAACATGTGAAATTTACCTATATACTCGGAAGCCATAAATCTTAGGATATTGGAAGGATTGATTGGTTTCCTATATGTTTGATTGAGAAGTGTTACAATGCTTAGATGTGGGGGAAGGGATAAGCGATGTTCATTCGTTTATAAAGTCTATGTGAAACGACAATATAATTTATGTCATATAGAGACACGTTATGAAACTTCTTTCTACATAATATTACAGGATGTCATGTCATCGGTCTTTAATACTTGCACATTAGCTAATTAACTATATATTATTAGAATAATCTTATGACGACGAGCTTGTTTCTTCCATCATAGTTTTAGTTTCTGATGAAAAGGAGGACTGATTAAGGAATTTTATTCTTTGCTGCAGTTACATGACAAAGGAAACCAAGATGAATACCTCATTCCATCCTCTCATCCACCTTGGCAGACATGAGCCTTACAATCCAATGACTTTGGCAATTACAGGCTTATTAATGACTGTTGTGTAATTTTCAAACTAGATGGAGTGTCAGATAGAGTGCTAGATGAGGTTCTTTAACAAAGATTCTAACCTGTAAGGGTGATTACAATACTTCAGGTAAATATCAACCAGATCCAACATGGTTTAACATATAAATTGGGATCATATGGTTTAAATATAATTTAACACATACAAATTACTTATGCATGATAAATATTATAATCATAATGTCCAAGTCTTTGACTTGGACATTGATGAAATCATTTCAAGCATCAACATAGAGATTTTAAAGGAGACATGCATAATCATTAATGATGATGTTCCTTTTCTCTCATTAATCCCAAGTAACCCACGATTTCAAAAAAACTTGCCTGCATTTCCGATTTATGGAAATAGGATACTCTTCATCCCCTATGTTTTTACTCTGCATTTCCTCTATTTTTCCTTGCCACCATGTCGAACTGCCATGAAGCATCAGAAGAGGCCTAAGTAGAACTCTCTAGTACATGAGGAAGAAGCCCCTAAATCTTAATCCATATCCTATCTCAAGATCATGTCACTACCTCAAGAGTATAGTTATGCTTTGGCAATCCATTTTTCTTTGCAGAAGGACCTGCAAAACCTGAGGGATGGGAGAAATGTTGACTCCATGTTTTACCTAATTTTTTCCTTCTATAAGTCTCTTTTTTAACATAATGATTATACATTTTGAGATTATTATCAGATTATTATCATCAAATCGATATGGGACACGAATCGTATGTGTTGATCTTATTTCTAGCTTAATTTGAAGTTTATGTTTAGTTCCATAAATATAAATGTTTAATACTCGTTATTTTTATTAAACAGGAAAAAGACCAATCCATGCCTTCATCTGAACCTCTATCCAGACCTTCATCCAGACCTTCATTTGGACCTCCATCTAGACCTCCATCCGACCCTTATTACGGAATTCAAAGTGCAACAGGGTTGGACGTTGGCATATCTGTGGGCATTTTCGGGCGAATGAAGAACATGGGTTTTGTGCTTGTTATCATCCTCCTACTATGGTTCCTCTCACACTTCGATTCAAGCAGTTGGAACTCACCCCTATATTCAAGCTATGAATTTAATAATTTTTTTGTCTATTAATAGAGATTTAACAATTTTCTCGTTTTGGTAGAGTGTCGACCCTTTCAGTGATCGACCTCTCAAACTCTATATAAACATGAGTCCGCTAGAATGATGGGATTACCAAAGAATATGGCTTATGAACTGTATTAAAATTCATCCTTGTTATATATTTCTGATGCAATTTAAAATCGTGCGAAAGTTGTGATTATCTTGTGAGTTGGAGTACCGCAACTACTTGGGGGGGGCACCAGTAGTCTATGTGTTCTTATTTTACTATATATTCAGATTTCTAATTTCTCTTTTGCAGGAATTTATCTAATCTCTCTCTTGAGGGAATTTCTATAATTTCTCTATAATTTCTCTGTATATTCAGACTTCTATAATCCAAGTTGTGTTTAATTACAAATGCCTCTCTTTTAACTGTGTTATCATTGTATGTACTCACTTTAATTATTCATAGTATGCTGCAAACATGTATATCCTCTTTGTAGGATGAATTCATTAAGAGGTTGTTCATAGCCCATTTAAATTATATTAATCTAACCCCTACAGGATTGTGTGATCATTACATCTTTGTGTGCTGAAACATTTCCAGTCTAAGCACAACAACATAGTTTCTGATTTTGAGATAATAGTTCATAGATCTAATTAGTTACAGGAACATGTATTCAGTATTCCTTTAATGACAAAGATCTCAGTAGATTGTTTTGTTCAAACTCTGCATCTCTCTGCAGAAATTAATATTGATATTATAGCATTTGAATTAGCTATTTTGTTGAGATGTCATCATGATTTTATTCGTCGTTGTAGACATTAGAGAATGATCATTTGAACATGAATACATAGAAATATAAATTCTCAATTTCCTATGTTGATTTTTGATATGAATTTCTTGTGTCAATCCTTTATGTTGATAGTATCATGATGTTGTCTTTTCCAATGTAGAATTAGTTGTGGATTTTAATGCTATCTTTTCTAGAAGTAACTGTGAATTTTAATGTTATCTTTTTTCTAGTTATTTTAGAGTACAGATTCTTAATGTTGATTATGTTTCTCTCTTAAGAGTTATTTTAGAGCACAGATTCTTAATGTTGATTATGTTTCTCTCTTAAGAGTTATTTTAGAGTACAGTTTGTAGTAGTTTCACATGGTCACTTTTCAAGTATATCTTAATTCATCTATAGTATTTCTTAAAACAGAATGATAAATTGCATGTTTTATGTTGAATCTATAGTCTTTATTTAATTGAAGAATGAAGTGATAGAAATGTACAAGCAATTAGTTTCTTTTTTATCTTCACACATACTGTGTTACAACTCAAAGTTTATTCAATCTCTTTATTATCTGAGTGTTTTGTTGTCATATATTAGATTAGGCTAGACTAGACTAGATTAGATCTCTAGACCTACACATACAGTGCTAGCACCTCGAAGCTTACAAGCCCTAGGTTCACAATTTAATTTTGAAATAGATAGCATATATTTT
This sequence comes from Picea mariana, assembly GCA_032191745.1. NCBI lineage: Eukaryota > Viridiplantae > Streptophyta > Pinopsida > Pinales > Pinaceae > Picea > Picea mariana. Next base: position 65,416 of record JASDQU010435826.1, read on the forward strand.
ACTCGGCACTAGCCAAAGGATAATATGGACATAAAAATTGAGATGATATGGAAGTTGATGAGGAAGGTATCTCACAAGAAGACAACAATAAGGAAGAAAATCAGTAGAAGGAAGCAAGTGACAATAACATATTGTGAAAGCAAAGCCAGTGGGGCATTGCAACATAAAGTGTGGAAACTAGGAGAAGTAAAAATAGCAACAATGAAACAATAGAATAGAAAAGTAGATGAAGCAAGTGGAAGGCTTTGGTACAAATTTTAGGACTCTAGAGGGTTTCATCAACATGTAAAACACATGATCAGTAGATCATGAATATTTTCAACCTTGGGAGTCTGATGCAGGAGCATCCTACTCCATGGTTAACCTAGGGGATCTTATGTTTTCTAAGGATTTGATTTCTTAATAGGAAATTATGTAYGTTTGTGTGGTTTGGGTGAGGAATATKTGTGAGARTTTTTATTGTAAATGTTCTTGAATATGTGAGAACATGAGAGATATTAGGCTTGTGGAGATCTCATGAAGATCTTAGGGATTAGGAGATCCTAGAATAGGGATTTGGTTGAGTAGAAAGTGGATCGAAGAGGATCCTTAGGAGTCTATTGAGGATTTTTTGGATCTAAACTAGAAACAATTCAAAATCCATTTTATATATTATTGTAAGCCTTAGAGGAAAATAGTGTGGCCAATCTTAAGGAAATTAGGCCAGAGATTAGAGGGTGGCCAATTGAATGCTAACCAGATCAAGAGATTAGAAGTGGCCAATCAAAAGGAAAATTAGGGTAGAGAGTGATTGAGTCTGTTGATTTAATCCAGACAAAGGAGAGCCTGCGAGCTTGTGTAATTGTATGTAAACATATGTGTATGAATACAAGGAAAATACTTTATTTTGAGTATTTTGGAAGCTTCTAAATTCATGTCTGGTTATCTATGTGTAACATCCCCATCCAGCCACATGACGGGGTGTGATACCTTAAATCCCACCCTTGGACTTTGTACTCTTACCGATACATTCTTTATTTAATAAGGATGCATAAGATAAAAGGTTTAACAACATGCACAACAATATCCATCATGCATGCATAATCTGAGATTTAGTTAAACGATAATTAAAATACACATCAGAATACATTTATACATAGATAATAATATCATAAGAGAGAGAACTTATCTTTATAAAAAGGAAACACCAACTAGCTACAAAATAAGGACGTTCCATCCAACCATAGACACTACTGCTCCAAATCCCAAAAAAAGTGTCACCCCCGAGCCAGGGCTATGAATCCACAAGGATGGTTCCAGAGTGTTACTTGGGTTCCCAAACTAGTCATCTCTCAATCTCTCACAGGTTTCCCAACACCCACAACAATCCAAGTAGCTAGCTCTCTTTTACCCAGCTTGCACCACCCAAGAGAATGGGCCTCCACCCTTCTCTTCCACGTAGTCCCTCAGGCAATCCTTCTCCTTCTAGGGCTCTAGCACAACTGGTCCAGAATATCAATGTTGGAACTCTCAAGACTGACAATTGTGAACAAAACATGGCACATGCCAATGCATCTCAAACATGCAGGCCTCAAGTCATGGCTGGATTTCACCAACGACCACTACAACCAACTATCCTATGGCTAATCTTCAGCAGTTCCTTTCCCTTTACCAATCCAAGATGTAGGTGAGAATGGATCAATGATTGTGTAAGTGGGTGTGTGAAAGTGTGTGAGGGAAATAATGGTATGAATTCATAAGTGAAGGGGAGAATGAGCCAACGACCAACCCCACAATCAGACTAGGGATGGGTTTAAGTATTTTTCATGGGGAATCAAGAACCTCCCAACATTCCCCAACAATCTCACATAATCTATCCCCTCCCTTAGACAAAAAGGGTAATTAAAATAGGGAATAAACATTTATCCCCTCAAGTCCCTCTCTTGTGGAATCATAGCCCCCTATAACTCTAGTCCTTGTCCGTCTAGCAGTCATCGATGTACTTATTAATAATAATGATCAAAAACATTGCATGTCTTGGGCATACTGGCCCCTTTAATAATTGTTTGGTAACTTGGGCCTCTCAGCATTGTAACAATAAATTATTTAAAATGGGGGGTATGAAACCTGGGGTGTTACATCCCCTCCCCCTTATCTTGGCACTGTCCTCAGTGGATATACAAAATAGAGATCAAAATCTAAAATTTATTCAAAATGTTCCGGGTACTCAACCCGCATGGCATCTTCATGCTCCCAGGTAGCATATTTAGGACCATAGCAGGTCCAATGAACTTTTACCATCTCTACAACTCGATTCCATAGCATTTTGACCCTTGTGTCCAATACCCACACTGGTTGAACCTGAAAGTATCCCTCCATCTCTACCTAAATCAAATGGCAATCAATAACATGGTTAGGATCATGTACACATTTATTTAGTAAAGATACATGAAATACATTATGCATATTCATGGAAGCAGGAAATGCAAGCATGTAATAAATTGGCCCTATTGTATCCAATATTTCAAATCAACCACAAAATCTGGTTTCCAGCTTTGTACAACTACCCAATTTCAAAGAGATTTTCTTGGGCTTCACTTTCAAAAGTACATGCTCGCCTACTTTAAATTCTCTAGTTATCTTGTTCTTGTCTTCATAAACTTTCTGTCTATCCTGAGAAGCCTTTAAATTCTACTTGATCTTAACCACCTAGTCTTCCATATCCTTGGGAAACTCCGGCCGAAGTACCACTCTATCTATTGGGTTGTCCCATCTTACTAGAGAATTGCATTTCCTACCGTACAAGGCTTAAAATGGGCTCATTCTCAATGAAGATTGATCCTCATTATTATATGAAAACTCAACCAAGTGTAAGTAATCTTCCCACTTAGATGGCTTATCCATCACATACACTCTCAACATGCCTTCAATTATTTGATTGACCCTCTCTGTTTTCCCATCTATATGGGGATGGTATGTTGTGATAAGGTTTAGATTTGTGCCAAATCATTTAAACAATCCTCTCCATAAATTGGAGTTAAAATTTGTATCTCTGTCAGAGACGATTGTCCTAGGTATCCCATGCAACCTAGCAATTTCCTTCATGAAAATTTATGCAATATTAGTCGATGTATGGGTTGTCTTCACAGGCACAAAATGAGTATCCTTTGTTAATTTTTCAACCACCACAATGATTGAATCATGTTGCTTATTCATTCTGGGTAATCCTGTGATTAAATCCATGGTGATAACTTCCCATTTCTTCTTTGGGATTGACAATGGCTGCAGCAACCCCGTTGGGTGCCTATGCTCAGCCTTCACCTTCTGACATTCCATACATCGAGCGATGTAATCACCAACATCCTTCTTCATTCTCGGCCAAAAGAACTGGCTTCTTACTTATGTAATTGTTTTCTGGTAAACGGGATGTCCAGCATAAGGAACATCATGCATTTCCTTCAGTACCAAATTCCTCAGTTCTTTGGAACTAGGAACATAGATTCTATTTTTATGCATGAGTAATATGTCTTCCTTTATCTCATACTCCTTCATTTTCTGTTGTACATCTCCTTGCTGTAAGTTTTCCTTTACCTGTAGGTAATGTTCATCTGTAACAAGAGAATCTAAAATTCTTCTCTTCAAGTTTGATTGATGCATACTGACAGTAGTAGCATGCATGAGATGCACTCTTCTACTAAGTGCATCGACAACTTTATTCTCCTTTCCCTTGATATTCGTGATATCGAAGTCATATTCACTTAAAAATTACAACCATCTTGTTTTCATGGCATTCAAGGTCAGTTTTTCAAAAAGATACTTCAGGCCAATGTGGTCTGTCCTTAATTTGAATTTCTTCCCCATGAGATAATGCCCCCAAATCCTCAAGGTGTGAAAAATGGAAGAAAGTTCCAAGTCATGGGTGGCATAGTTCCTCTCATGTTCCTTAAGATTTATGGACTCATATCCAATGACATGTCCATTTTTCATGAGGACTCCCCCAAGTCCTTCCTTACATGTGTCTGAAAATACCACAAAACTTTCATTTGGGTCAGTGATCTTTAACATAGGTCCACTAGTAAGTAATTCCTTCAAGAGATTAAAATTCTTTTCACACTTAAGTGTCCATTCAAATTTAGTTCCCTTCTTTTGCAAAGAAGTGATGGGATGAGAAATATTAGAGAACCCTACTATGAACCTTCTGTAGTATCCAGCTAATCCCATAAAAGATTTGATGTCTGACACATTTCTGGGTGTTGGCCATCCTCTAATGACTTTGATCTTCTCTGGATATACTGCTATGCCCTACTATGAAATAATGTGTCCCAAGTAATGGATCTTCTTTTGATAAAAAAAAAACTTACTCAACTTGGCATACAACTGACGTTCTCTCAGTACTTGCAATACCAGTCTTAAGTGATGTTCATGCTCCTCTTTAGACATAGAATAGATAAGTATGTCATCTAGGAATACTATGAAAAACTTATCCAAATACTTTCTAAATATGCCATTCATTAAGCACATCAAGACAGCTAGTGCATTGGTCAATCCAAATGGCACCACTACAAATTCATAATGCCCATACCTAGTCCTAAAGGTTGTCTTATGAATGTCTTCTTCCTTGATTCTTACCTGATGGTATCCTGCCCTCAGGTCAATCTTTGAAAATATCTTTGCTCCTCTTAGATAATCAAAGAGGTCATCAATGTGGAGTAGAGGATACTTGTTCTTTATAGTATACTTGTTTAGTTGTCGAAAGTCAATACACATCCTCAAGTTTCCATCATTCTTTTTGACAAAAAGTACTGGTGCTCCCCAAGGNAATCAATTACTAAATCTATCTCCCTTCTTGGTGGCGATCTGGGTATTTCTTGGAATACATATTCAAATTCCTGTAGTACCGAGAAATCTTTGAGGCTTGGCCCCTTTGTATTTTCTTGCTCTTCCACATGAGTTGCATATAATTGACATCCTTTCCTAAAAAATATTTTTAGTTGTAAGGATGAAATGTCCCTTATAGAGATGGATCTTGGAACTCCTTTCACAATGCTATGTTTTCCATTTCCATCAAGACATGTAATTGTCTTGTTATGAAAATCTAGGACAGCATGATACTTCTCCAGCTAATCCATTCCAATCAGAATATCATAAGACCCAAATGGTATGATATTTAGATCAATACTAGTATCCATGCCACTAAGACATATGGAACAACTTCTGACCATATCATGGATTGTTCTTTTGGTTCCAGTGGCTAACTGAACCAAACTTGCTTTTCCAAGTTTACTTTTCTCCAAATGTAATCTATCCACTATATTAGGATCAATGTAACAATAAATTTCTCCTCAATCAATCAAAATAGCAACAGGGTGATTTTTTTATCTTACCTTCCACCTTGATCATATTGGACTGGTATTCTTCTTGTCGATCATTTAAAGATGCATAGATTCCTCCCATATCTTCGAATGTTGTAGCCTCTTGGATGTTGTGCACAGTCTTCACTCTCTCCTTTCTATGTGGGAAATCCTTGTACATGTGATCTTCCTTGCATCCCTAGCATTGGATTGGTGGTCGTCCCCTTTTTCCGAAGGAATCTTCCTTCTTGGAATCCCCCTTAGCATACTAATCTTTATGATTTCTATTAGGCTCATTCCAATTGAAGGGGGGTTTGAATCCTTTCCTCCTCTGATCAGAATTCTCATTATTCTTTTCCTTCTAAGATTTTTGTAGGGATTCTCTTCCCCAACCTTCCTCACACAGGTATTTAGCCTTCCTGATGGCCTCGGTCAATGTCTTGGGCTCATCATACTTGATATTTTCCCTATAAAAGGATGGAAGTCCACTTAGAAATATCTATATTTTCACTTTATCATCACCAATGAACCGACATATTTTAACAATCCTTAGAAATTCTTCTCGTACTCTTCCATAGTCATGCTTCCCAACCTGAGTTCAAAGAACTCCTGCATTTTATTTTCATAGAAATTCTCTGAGAGGTACTCCTTCTAGAGGTACTTCTTGAAATTCTTCCAAGTGATCCTACTTTCATTAACATGTTCCACTTGCTTTGGTCAGTACCACCACATTGCATCTTTCCCGTGTAAATGGTAGGTGGAAATCTTGGCTTCCAACTTCTAGGAATAGTTATGCAACTGAAAATATCTCCTGAGCCCAAGAAACCATGCTTCGGCATCATATTCCCTTTCTCTTTCACCATCAAAGGAAGGTGGCTTGAGCTTCCTCAACTCTCCTTGAAAACTATATACCTCTTGTTTCCTTCTTTGGTTTCTGATAGGAGAGACCTCTGGACTGCTTACGGGATCTTCTGATGCATAAAAATTTCTTTTTGAGTAAGGAGGTGAGTGGTGTCCATGAGATCTACTAGCACTTCTGGAATAACCAGCTCTTCCATGATCATCCCTTATTTCATGCCACTTGCCTTCTTCCTCTTTTCTTGAGTTTGATCCCTTCTTCGTTTGTCTCTGCAACTGATTTAAGATCTGCAACACTTGAGAATTTATCTGATTTTTCTCTCTCATTAGTCTCTCGTTGTCTTCTTTCTAGCTCTGCACTTCGATGTTCAGGATTCTTACTATTTCTATTAATGTTTTCAGCTCTCCTTTTCCCTTACATCCATTGGACTCTATCTCTTCATTACTAACTCTGGTATTCTGGCCTTCGGCCTCCTTTTCATGACTACAAGTTCCCTCACCTTCTTCCATTTCCTCAGTACACATCCTAAGTTGATGTCCTTAAGCCCCTTAATTCTGCAAAATGTGCAAGCGACCATTTTGTTAGAATTACGCATATGATAAAAAAAAAATTAATAATGCTACAGTTCCTTTTTATTCTTAATGCAGACCCCCTTCTCTCCTAAGGGTTGGATGACCTCTCGGTCAAGGATCTTCAATCCCAAGCCGAGTTGGCTCTCTGAAACCTTGATGGTTTTTTTATGTATC
>JASDQU010435826.1:86272-107666 GCA_032191745.1 Picea mariana
ATGAGGAAAGGCTAAAGGGTTGGGACAATGGATTACGTAAATGGGCAGAGTTTCTTCGCTATATTTTTTCCTCTTCCAAATGTTACCCCTACCCCTTCTTTTATAGGCTAGAAGGAGCTAGGGTTTTGGACGAACCCTTGGCCATGCATGGATGGGAGTTTCAGTTAACTGACCCATAGCTTTTTGTTCCGTCGGTAACTTTCCTTTTTTCGTGCTTTGTTAGGTACACACGGGCTGTTGTGAGTCAGCCAGTGGGTACACGCATGCAGTAATGGGTTAGGGTGCGTGGGCTTTGACACAAAAGGATTTTCAACGAGTTGTTCAGCAGAGTTTTGGCAAAGAAGGGCTATGAGTTGGCCTGATGCCAGGTAAGCATGTGTGGTGCAATTTAGGGTTATAACAGTTACCAAAGAATATGGATTATGAACTATATTAAAATCATCCATGTTATATATTTCTGATGCAATTTAAAATCATGCTGAAGATGTGATTATCTTGTGAGCTGGAGTACCACAACTACTTGGGGGGGCCACCAGTAGTCTATGTGTTCTTATTTTACTGTATATTCAGATTTCTAATTTCTCTTTTGCAGGAATTTATCTAATCTCTCTCTTGCAAGAATTTCTATAATTTCTCTATATATTCAGACTTCTATAATCCAAGTTCTGTTTAATTACAAATGCCTCTCTTTTAACTATGTTATCATTGTATGTGCTCACTTTAATTATTCATAGTATGCTGCAAACGTGTATATCCTCTTTGCAGGATGGATTCATTAAGAGGTTGTTCATAGCCCATTTAAATTAGATTAATCTAACCCCTATAGGATTGTGTGATCATTACATCTTTGTGTGCTGAAACATTTCCAGTTTAAGCACAACAACATAATTTCCCATTTTGAGATAATAGTTCATAGATCTAATTAGTTACAGGAACATGTATTCAGTATTCCTTTAATGACATAGATCTCAGTAGATTGTTTTGTTCAAACTCTGCATCTCTCTGCAGAAATTAATATTGATATTATAGCATTTGAATTAGCTATTTTGTTGAGATGTCATTATGATGTTATTCGTCGTCGTAGACATTAGAGAATGATCATTTGAACGGGAATACATAGAAATATAAATTCTCAATTTCCTATGTTGATTTTTGATATGAATTTCTTGTGTCAATCCTTTATGTTGATAGTATCATGATGTTGTATTTTCCAGTGTAGAATTAGTTGTGTATTTTAATGCTATCTTTTCTAGAAGTAACTGTGAATTTTAATGCTATCTTTTTTCTAGTTATTTTAGAGTACAGATTCTTAATGTTGATTATGTTGCTCTCTTCAGAGTTATTTTAGAGCACAGATTCTTAATGTTGATTATGTTGCTCTCTTAAGAGCTATTTTAGAGTACAGTTTGTAGTACTTTCACATGGTCACTTTTCAAGTATATCTTAATTCATCTATAGTATTTCTTAAAACAGAATGATAAATTGCATGTTTTATGTTGAATCTATAGTCTTTATTTAATTGAAGAATGAAGTGATAGGAATGTACAAGCAATTAGTTTCCTTTTTATCTTCACACATACTGTGTTACAACTCAAAGTTTACTCAATCTCTTTATTATCTGAGTGTTTTGTTGTCATATATTAGATTAGGATAGACTATACTATATTAGAGCTCTAGACCTACACATACAGTGCTAGCACCTCAAAGCTTACGAGCCCTGGGTTCACAATTTAATTTTGAAATAGATAGCATATATTTTAATCGACACTAGCCAAAGGATAATATGGTCATAAAAATTGAGATGATATGGAAGTTGATGAGAAAGGTATCTCACAAGAAGACAACAGTAAGGAAGAAAATCAGTAGCAGGAAGCAAGTGACAATAACATATTGTGAAATCAAAGCCAGTGGGGCATTGCAGCATAAAGTGTGGAAACTAGGAGAAGTAAAAATAGCAACAATGAAACAACAGAATAGAAACGTAGATGAAGCAAGTGGAAGGCTTCGGTACAAATTTTGGGACTCTAGAGGGTTTCATCATCATGTGAAACACATGATCAGTAGATCATGAATATTTTCAACCTTGGGAGTCTGATGCAGGAGCATCCTACTCCATGGTTAACCTAGGGGATCTTATGTTTTCTAAGGATTTGATTTCTTAATAGGAAATTATGTATGTTTGTGTGGTTTGGGTGAGGAATATTTGTGAGAATTTTTATTGTAAATGTTCTTGAATATGTGAGAACATGAGAGATATTAGGCTTGTGGAGATCTCATGAAGATCTTAGGGATTAGGAGATCCTAGAATAGGGATTTGGTTGAGTAGAAAGTGGATCGGAGAGGATCCTTAGGAGTATATTGAGGATTTGTTGGATCTAAACCAAAAACAGTTCAAAATCCATTTTATATATTATTGTAAGCCTTAGAGGAAAATAGTGTGGCCAACATTAAGGAAATTAGGCTAGATATTAGAGGGTGGCCAATTGAATGCTAACCAAACCAAGAGATTAGAAGTGGCCAATCAAAAGGAAATTAGGGTAGAGAGTGATTGAGTCTGTTGATTTAATCTAGACAAGGGAGGGCCTGCAAGCCTATGTAATTGTATGTAAACATATGTGTATGAATACAAGGAAAATACTTTATTTTGAGTATTTGGGAAGCTTCTGAATTCATGTCTAGTTATCTATGTGTAACATCCCCATCCAGCCACATGACGGGGTGTGATACCTTAAATCCCACCCTTGGAATTTGTACTCTTACCGGTACCTTCTTTATTTAATAAGGATGCATAAGATAAAAGGTTTAACGACATGCAAAACAATATCCATCATGCATGCATAATCTAAGATTTAGTTAAAGGATAATTAAAATACATAGTAGAATACATTCATACATAGATAATAATATCACAAGAGAGAGAACTTATCTTTATAAAAAGGAAACACCAACTGGCTGCAGAATAAGGACGTTCCACCCAACTGTAGACACTACTGCTCCAAATCCCAACAAAAGTGTCACCCCTGAGCTAGGGATATGAATCCACAAGGACAGTTCCAGAGTGTTACTTGGGTTCCCAAAATAGTCATCTCTCAATCTCTCATAGGTTTCCCAACACCCATAGCAATCCAAGTAACTAGCTCTCTTCTACCCAGCTTGCACCACCCAAGAGAATGGACCTCCACCCTTCTCCGCCACGTAGTCCCTCAGGAAATCCTTCTCCTTCTAGGGTTCTAGCACAACTGGTCCAGAATATCAATGTTGGAACTCTAAGGACTCATAGTTGTGAACAAAACATGGCACGGGCCAATGCATCTCAAACATGTAGGCCTCAAGTCATGGCTGGATTGCACCAACGACCACTACAGCCAACTATCCTATGGCTAATCTTCAATAGTTCATTTCCCTTTACCAATCCAAGACGTGGGTGAGGATGGATCAATGAATGTGTAAGTGGGTGTGTGAAAGTGTGTGAGGGAAATAATGGTATGAATGCATAAGTGAAGGAGAGAATGAGCCAACGACCAACCCCATAATCAGACTAGGGATGGGTTTAAGTATTTTTTGTGGGGAATAAAGAACCTCCCTGCATTCCCCAAGAATATCACATAATCGATCCACTCCCTTAGACAAAAAGGGTAATTAAACTAGGGAATAAACATTTAGCCCCTCAAGTCCCTCTCTTGTGGAATCATAGCCCCCTATAACTCTAGTCCTTATTCGTCTAGTAGTCATCGATGTACTTATTAATAATAATGATAAAAAACATTGCATGTCTTGGGCATACTGGCCCCTTTAATAATTGTTTGGTAACTCAGGCCTCTCAGCATTGTAACAATAAATTATTTAAAATGGGGGATATGAAACCCGGGGTGTTACATCCCCTCCCCCTTATCTTGGCACTGTCCTCGGTGGATATACAAAATAGAGATCAAAATCTCAAATTTATTCAAAACGTTCTGGGTACTCAACCCGCATGGCATCTTCATGCTCCCAGGTAGGATATTTAGGACCGTAGCAGGTCCACTGAACTTTTACCATCTCTATAACTCTATTCCATAGCATTTTGACCTTTGTGTCCAATACCCGCACTGGTTGAACCTGAAAGTATCCCTCCATCTCTACCTGAATCAGATGCCAATCAATAACATGGTTAGGATCATGTACATATTTATTTAGTAAAGATACATGAAATACATTATGCACATTCATGGAAGTAGGCAATGCAAGCATGTAAGAAATTGGCCCTATTCTATCCAATATTTCAAATCGACCACAAAATCTGGCTGCCAACTTTGTACAACTACCCAATTTCAAAGAGATTTTCTTGGGCTTCACTTTCAAAAGTACATGCTCGCCTACTTTAAATTCTCTAGTTATCTTGTTCTTGTCTTCATAAACTTTCTTTCTATCCTAAGCTGCCTTTAAATTCTACTTGATCTTAACCACCTGGTCTTCAATATCCTTGGGAAACTCTAGCCGAAGTACCACTCTATCTATTGGGTTGTCCCAACTTACTAGAGCATCACATTTCCTACCGTACAAGGCTTCAAATGGGCTCATTCTCAATGAAGATTGATCCTCATTATTATATGCAAACTCAACCAAGTGTAAGTAATCTTCCCACTTAGATGGCTTATCCATCAAATACATTCTCAACATGTCTTCAATTATTCGATTGACCCTCTCTATTTTCCCATCTGTCTAGGGATGATATGTTGTGATAAAGTTTAGATTTGTGCCAAATGATTTAAACAATCCCCTCAAGAAATTGGAGGTAAAATTTGTATCTCTGTCTAAGACGATTGTCCTAGGTATCCCATGCAACCTAGCAATTTCCTTCATGAAAATTTATGCAATATTAGTTGATGTATGGGTTGTCTTCACAGGAAAAAAATGAGTAGCCTTCGTTAATTTTTCAACCACCACCATGATTGAATCATGTTTCTTATTCATTCTGGGTAATCCTGTGATTAAATCCATGCTGATAACTTCCCATTTCTTCTCTGGGATTGGCAATGGCTGCAGCAACCCCATTGGGTGCCTATGCTCAGCCTTCACCTTCTGACATTCCATACATCGAGCGATGTAATCACCAACATCCTTCTTCATTCTCGGTCAAAAGAAATGGCTTCTTACTAATGTAATTGTTTTCTGGTAACCGGGATGTCCAGCATAAGGAACATCATGCATTTCCTTCAGTACCAAATTCCTCAGTTCTCTGGAACTAGGAACATAGATTCTATTTTTATGCATGAGTAATATGTCTTCCTTTATCTCATACTCCTTGATTTTTTGTTGTACATCTCCTTGCTGTAAGTTTTCCTTTACCTGTAGGTAATGTTGATCTGTAATAAGAGCATCTAAAATTCTTCTCTTCAAGTTTGATTGATGCATACTGATAGCAGTAGCATGCATGAGATGCACTCTTATACTAAGTGCATCGACAACTTTATTCTCCTTTCCCTTGATATTCATAATATTGAAGTCATATTCACTTAAAAATTACAACCATCTTGTTTTCTTGGAATTCAAGGTCAGTTTTTCAAAAAGATACTTCAGGCCAATGTGGTCTGTCCTTAATTTGAATTTCTTCCCCATGAGATAATGCCCCCAAATCCTCAAGGCGTGAAAAATGGAAGAAAGTTCCAAGTCATGGGTGGCATAGTTCCTCTCATGTTCCTTAAGCTTTCTGGACTCATATCCAATGACATGTCCATTTTTCATGAGGACTCCCCCAAGTCCTTCCTTACATGTGTCTGTACATACCAAAAAAAATTTCATTTGGGTCAGCAATCTTTAACATAGGTGCACTAGTAAGTAATTCCTTCAAGAGATTAAAATTCTTTTCACACTTGAGTGTCCATTCAAATTTAGTTCCCTCTTTTGCAAAGAAGTGATGGGATGATAAATATTAGAGAACCCTACTATGAAACTTCTGTAGTAGCCATCTAATCCCATAAAATATCTGATGTCTGACACATTTCTGGGTGTTGGCCATCCTCTAATGACTTCGATCTTCTCTGGATCTATTGCTATGCCCTACTATGAGATAATGTATCCCAAGTAATGGATCTTCTTTTGATTAAAAAAAAACTTACTCAACTTGGAATACAACTGATGTTCTCTCAGTACTTGCAATACCAATATTAAGTGATGTTCATGCTCCTCTTTAGACTTAGAATAGATAAGTATGTCATCTAGGAATACTATAACAAACTTATCCAAATACTTTCTAAATATGCCATTCATTAAGCCCATCAAGATAGCTAGTGCATTGGTCAATCCAAATGGCACCACTACAAATTCATAATGCCCACACCTGGTCCTAAAGGCTATCTTATGAATGTCTTCTTCCTTGATTCTTACCTGATGGTATCCTACCCTCAGGTCAATCTTTGAAAATATCTTTGCTCCTCTTAGCTGATCAAATAGGCCATCAATGTGGAGTAGAGGATACTTGTTATTTATAGTATACTTGTTTAGTTGTCGAAAGTCAATACACATCCTCAAGGTTCCATATTTCTTTTTGAAAAAAAGTATTGGTGCTCCCCAAGGTGAAACACTTGGATGTATGTACCCTTTCTTCAACAATTTTTCCAACTGCATTCGTAATTATTTTAACTCTGGTGTACTCATTCTATAAGGTGTTTTTGACACCAGGGCAGCTCCTGACACTAAATCAATTGAGAAATCTATCTCCCTTCTTGGTGGGAATCCGGGTATTTCTTGGAATACGTCTTCAAATTCCTGTAGTACCGAGAAATGTTTGAGGCTTGGCCCCTTTGTATTTTCTCGCTCTTCCACATGAGTTGCATATAATTGAAATCCTTTCCTAAAAAATATTTTTAGTTGTAAGGATGAAATGTCCCTTATAGAGATGGGTCTTGGAACTCCTTTCACAATGCTATGTTTTCCATTTCCTTAAAGACATGTAATTGTCTTGTTATGAAAATCTAGGACAGCATGATGCTTGTCCAACCAATCCATTCCAATCAGAATATTATAAGACCCAAATGGTATGATATTTATATCAATACTGGTATTCATGCCACTAAGACATATGGAACAACTTCTGACCATATCATGGATTCTTCTTTTTGTTCCAGTGGCTAACTGAACCAAACTTGCTTTTCCAAGTTTACTTTTCTCCAAATGTAATCTATCCACTATATTAGGATCAATGTAACAATAAATTTCTCCTCAATCAATCAAAATAGAAACAGGCTGATTTTTTATATTACCTTCCACCTTGATCATATTGGACTGGTATTATTCTTGTCGATCATTTAAAGATGCATAGATTCCTCCCATATCTTCAAATGTTGTAGCCTCTTGGATGTTGTGCACAGTCTTCACTCTATCCTTTCTATGTGGGAAATCCTTGTACATGTGATTTTCCTTGCATCCCTAGCATTGGATTGGTGGCCTTCCTCTTTTTCCGAAGGAATCTTCCTTCTTGGAATCCCCCTTAGCATACTAATCTTGATGATTTCTATTAGGCTCATTCCTATTGAAGGGGGGTTTGAATCCTTTCCTCCTCTAATCGGACTTCTCATTATTCTTTTCCTTCTAAGATTTCTGTAGGGATTCTCTTCCCCGACCTTCCTCACATAGGTATTTATCCTTACTGATGGCCTCGGTCAATGTCTTGGGCTCATCATACTTGATATTTTCCCTATAAAAGGATGGAAGTCCACATAGAAATCTTTGTATTTTCACTTTATCATCACTAATGAACCTAGCATATTTTAACAATCCTTAGAACTTCTTCTCGTACTCTTCCATAGTCATGCTTCCCAACCTAAGTTCAAAGAACTCCTGCATTTTATTTTCATAGAAATTATCTGAGAGGTACTCCTTCTAGAGGTACTTCTTGAAATTCTTCCAAGTGATCCTACTTTCATTAACATGTTCCACTTGCTTCAGTCGGTCCCACCACATTGCATCTTTCCCGTGTAAATGGTAGGTGGAAATCTTGGCTTCCAAGTTCTAGGAATAGTTATGAAAATGAAAATATCTCCTGAGCCCAAGAAACCATGCTTCGGCATCATATTCCCTTTCTCTTTCACCATCAAAGGAAGGTGGCTTGAGCTTCCTCAACTCTCCTTGAAAACTATATACCTCTTGTTTCCTTCTTTGGTTTCTGATAGGAGAGACCTCTGGACTGCTTACGGGATCTTCTGATGCATAAAAATTTCTTTTTGAGTAAGGAGGTGAGTGGTGTCCATGAGATCTACTAGCACTTCTGGAATAACCAGCTCTTCCATGATCATCCCTTATTTCATGCCACTTGCCTTCTTCCTCTTTTCTTGAGTTTGATCCCTTCTTCATTTGTCTCTGCAACTGATTTAAGATCTGCAACACTCGAGCATTTATCTGACTTTTCTCTCTCATCAGTCTCTTGTTGTCTTCTTTCTAGTTCTCCACTTCCATGTTCAGGCTTCTTACTATTTCTATTAATGTTTTCGACTCTCCTTTTCCCTTACATCCATTGGAATCTATCTCTTCATTACCAACTCTGGTATTATGGCCTTTGGCCTCCTTATCATGACTGGAGGCTCCCTCACCTTCTTCCATTTCCTCAATACACATCCAAAGCTGATGTCCTTAAGCCCCTTCATTATGCAAAATGTTCAAGTGACCATTTTGTTAGAATTACGCATATGATAAAAAAAAAATTCAATAATGCTACAGGTCCTTTTTCTTCTTAATGCAGACCCCCTTCTTTCCTAAGGGTTGCATGACCTCTCGGTCAAGGATCTTCAATCCAAAGCTGAGTTGGTTCTCTGAAACGTTGATGGTTTTGTTTTGTATTGAAACACATGCCCTTCTGTCTTTCTGGTGTAGGTATGATGGCCCCTGCGACCTTCTCCTTCTCCCTTGAGAAAATATCAAAGTTGGCACTAGCTCCTTTTCTATTGACCCCTCCTTAGGTGTGACCTCAGGTGATGACCTTACGCAGATGCACGATTGCGGCCATGCTCCAAGGTGGTTTGGAACCAACTACTTTTCTCTCCGTAATTCACCTCAATCCACCACGTATCCTTTTACCAAAACCATGGTCTCGATTGTGGCCCACCCTCGAATTCATAAGGCACGAGCACCTCCTGTCCTCACAATGCAAGGTGACCATTAATATCACGATCTTGACAGTTCTTCAAAATCGATGATTGAGATCTATCTCTTGGGAACCAATAGTTCATATTTACCTCTCCTAGATCGACGGTTGTGGTCATTTTAGAATTTTGGACTTCAGAATTCTCAAATATCAAACTTTACTTCCCTCGAAATACATGATACTCTTCCACGCATCCTCTTGAATCGGACCATGGGGAATTACTTCGGAATATCTGACGATCGACATTTACTTCTGATCCTTACCCAGAATCCACAGCTTCATGCCACCTGTTCTCCTGATCTGATGGTTCGGGTCTACTTTGGACGATCCGACGGTCGACGTTTACTTCGGGTCTCCGGCTCTCGGGGCTTCGGGAGTTTCAACTCTCAACTGAAAAATCTTGGAGTAACTTCTATGTATTCCACGATCTGTCACGATGTAGAAAAATATTGTAAACATACATGTGGCCCAATCAGGAGGGTGACACATGTCACGTCCCAACTGGCATTTCAATCATACACATGCTGAAAACTTACTGACACATGCTGCACATCCCATGTGTCCATGTCATCCCCGGTGACGTCCGCAAGACACATCACTTTAGAAATTTTGGGGTCCATATCACCTCCTGGTGAGGTCATCGTGCCTCACCACTTCGGTTCTTTGGGCTCTCAGGACTTCTAGAGTTTCCACACTAACACACTTCCAATTCTCCCAAACTCCAATTTCCAAAACTGGAAAAACTGTCTCCATGTGTCTCTCTTATCAGACAGTCCGTAGCAACTCCAAACTTCAGGAATTCGGGAATATCAACCCTTAACTTTTTTTGAAAATGATTTTATTCGAGGCTCATGATCTACTGACGCATGTCCCCTGCAGATCGACAGCTATGATTTCTTTGGGTCTTTGGACTTCAAATAACTCAACTCTCAAACTTCTCTTTCCCTCGAAGTGCATGGATTTCTGCTACATGTCCTCCTAGATCGGACAGCTACGATTCACTTCGAACTACGAGGTCCAAAAATCTCAATTCTCAACTTCTCCTCACTTTCCTTTTCCCAGAGTGATTTCACCCAGAGAACACGATCGATTGACGCGTGTCCTCCTATAGATCGATGGTCTCCATCTACTTCTTCACTTCGGAGGTTCGTCGCTCGAGTATTAACATGTCACATCACTGCATTCCTTTCAATTTGTGGGGACACGCATTGGCGGTTTGGAGTAACCCACTTTTCACCCCGAAATTCTCCTAACACTGACACGTAACCCTTCGGTTAACCCGTGGTTTGGATTGCGGGACCTCCTTGAAGAATTATCTACCGTGAAACTTTGTTCCCCGCAATGCCTGTTGTCCGTTGATCTCTCTCTTCAATGTTATTTGATGGTTTTGACCTTAACCCTTGATTCCTTTTTATCCGACGACCATTGTTCACCTGTCCTCCGATCCAATGATCCTAGATCTCTCCTGATCCTACAGTGGCGATCACTCCTGAATTCGAAGGTGACGGTCACGATCCTTCGAACCCCTTACGATGAGTCTTTGATAATCTAACTCCTACGTAGATTTTTCAATGCCATTCCTCCTGATGTTTTCAACTTCATGGTCAGAGTTCGATCTTGACCATGAGACTCTGACCAACAGACCCAAACCATACCAGCCCGATGTTTCAACCAAAAGCTCTGATACCATTCTATAACATCCCCAGCCAACCACAGGCCGAGGTGTGCTACCTTCTAGCCCACCCTTGGACTTCGTACTCTTACTGGTACCTTCTTTATTTAATAAGGACACATAAGATAAAAGGTTTAACGACGTGCACAAAAATATCCACCGAGCATGCATAATCTAAGATTTAGTTAAACGATAATTAAAATAAACAATGGAATACATTCATACACAGATAATAATATCACAACAGAGAGCACTTATCTTTATAAAAAGAAGACACCAACTGGCTACAGACTAAGGACATTCCACCCAACCGTAGACACTACTACTCCAAATCTCAACAGTAGTGTCACCCCCAAGCCAGGGTTATGAATCCACAAGGACAGTTCTAGAGNAACTCTCTTCTACCCAGCCTACACCACCCAAGAGAATGGACCTCCACCCTTCTCTGCCACATAGCCCCTCAGGCAGTCCTTCTCCTTCTAGGGCTCCAACACAGCTGGTCTAGAATCTAAATGTTGTAACTCTCAAGACTCGCAGTTGTGAGAAAAACAAGGCACATGCCAACGCATCATAGACATGCAGGCCTCGAGTCATGGCTGGATTGCACCTGTGACCACTATAGCCAACTATCCCGTGGCCAATATTTAGCAGTTCCTTTCCCTTTACCAAGCCAAGGCGCAGGTGAGGATGGATCAATGAATGGCTAAGTGGGTGCGTGAAAGTGTGTGAGGGAAAGAATGGTATGAATGCAGAAGTAAAGGAGAAAACGAGCCAATGACTAACACCACCCAATCAGACCAGGGATGGGTTTAAGTATTTTCGTGGGGAATCAAGAACTTTCTGGGCTTTCCCAAGAAGCTCATGTAATTGATCCCCTCCCTTAGACAAAAAGGGTAATTAAAATAGGGAATAAATATTTATCCCCTCAATTCCCCTCTCTTGTGAAATCATAGCCCTCTATAACTCTAGTCCTTGTCTCTCTAGCAGCCAATGATGTAGTTATTAATAATAATGATAAAAAACTTTACATGTCTTGGGCATACTGACCCCTTTAATAATTGTTTGGGCACCGAGGCCTTTCAACATTATAACAATACATTATTTAAAATGGGGGGTTCAAAACCCAGTGTGTTACACTTTGTATGGAATACCTCTGTGAGGAAGAAGGATAAACATGTGCATATAAGTTGAGACTGTGTGTTTTTCAGGTGTAGGGTTTGTGTTGTAGGCGAGAAGGAGAATTCTAGAGAGGATACCCGGTGTAATCCTGTACCCTATGCGAGATCGGGCTGATTATTCCATTGATCATCGATCATAAGAAGGATTGATGATCCTATAGAATGGTGAAGGAGAAACATCAAAACGATCACAAGGAGAGAGTCAACAACTGTTAGATCATTACATTGATGAATGATAACTGCTAAATCAAACCCATGCAAGGAATACAAAACAATCATTGGATTATCTGGTTAGGAGCGTTGTAGACTGTTAGATTGTGAGGAAAGGAGTAATCATAAACAATTGAATCATAACTGTCAAATCTAGAGGTAGAGAATGGAGGACCATCGGGTCAACGACCGATTAATTCATGACCATCAGATTGTGCTGGAGACAGATCAACGAACGTGAGTTATTGCGGAGATCGGAGGGTGAGTTAATGATCGCATATGTTCAAACTCTGCAATCCACAATGACCTTTGATATCCACCCATCAACAAATCAACGGTTCACGTTAAACCCTCTGCCAACGTGAAACTTCCATTGCAGATATAGGGAGGAAAATTAACGAGTGAGCATGTTGTGATTCTGTAATCCATTCTAGTCGTCGGATCTGGGGAATATGGATCTACACCATTGATGAGAAGACAAGGCATTAAGACATGGTCATAATTATTGGACACCGGAGCTGAAAGGATAACACCTGAAAGGAACAGGGCCGAGGTCATAGCTCTCTGTTGGCCTTTGGGTATGGAAGCAAGCTAATATTAAGGGACAAAAGGAAAAATGTGAACTACGTGGAAGACACAGTGACTAATACTGGGTCAAAGTAAGAAAAAGAGAAGAAAAGATGGTGCAAAGTAAGAGAAAGAAATTCATTGGACGAAGAGATCAAGGATGAGAGATCAGTAAGGAAGATGGATCGTGGACAACTCAACAAGTAGAAAAATCCACCGTTGTATGCTTTGGAGCACCGCACGAGAAGAAAGGAAAGACAGGCTGACAAAGCCCTGAAAACGTGGGTCAAGTTGAACTAGGGTTTTAGACACCTAGGGTTTTGGAATCTAGGGTTTTGAAACTTATATCTCGACCTAAGGATGTCGGTGAGCGATTTTAATGTATAAATAAAGGTCTAAAGGACTTGGGGTGCTGGTTGTTGGGGTGTTAGAGAGATTATGTATGGTGAGTGATTGTTGTTGTTAAGAGAGAAGTATTGTGTGGTGAGAGAATTATGTGTTGTAAGATCTTCAGTTGGGTGCGAAGATCAACCCTCCAGCTGGGTGCGTAGGGAGGGGAGAAAGAGAGAGAAGATGAGGAGATCTTCTAGATAAAAGCACAGAAAAGAACTGTATGTTTCATCTTAATATATTATAAAGCACCGTTTTGTGGATGTAGCCCTAGGGAGAGGGTGAACCACATATATCTTGTGTTATGTGTGATTGATTATGTGTTCTTTGTCATTTGATATGATGTTCATGTGAAATTGTATTAGATCTGAATTATAACTTGCGCAGTAGTTTAAAGGAAGATAAAGAATAACTAGGTGATTGTATGCTGTGTTGTGAATCCACTCTACATTTTCTTCTGGTTGTAGACACTTGTGTCATGCAACCCCCTATAGCTCCTTTGGGTGAGACTGCATCTACCTCATAGGTGTTTCTGAAAGGGCTAGTAGTTAGGGCTTGTTGGTGGGGTCTTGGAGTTGAACCCTGGGTCTACCCCCATGCCAACAAATGGTTTCATTGCCAGGACAAGAATCTTCTTGAGGGAATGTCAAGGTGGTTTCCATCAAAGAAAGAGATTTAGAAGTGGACAGAGGATCAAGAAAAGGACTTCACTGAAGCCCAGAGCAAGAACCGTAATCTTAGTACAGAGGATTGGATAGGAAGATATATCTTTACTGATATACACGAGGTTTTTTTTGGAGGAATTCATCGGGAGTTATACGAGTGGTTAGCTAGGTTAGCCGATACCCAATTTGAGATCAGATCTAGACCACCTATGGTTTGAACATCAGCGTTGATGAAGAATGTCAAGAGAGTTGATAACGCCATGTCAAGAGAAGTAGATCATTGATTTGATAGTACCATTGGAGGGTATATCACCAAGTTTTTTGTTGATGGAGTAGAGTCATATAGCCAAGATGAGAGATATTTATTTAAGGGGCCCAGGAGAAAAATTTTACACTTTTTAAAGATGAAGATCAAGATTCTATTACATGAGAAGAACATCATGAATATACAGTAGTAAATTGGATTGAAGAGCTAATGTTCAAGAACTCGAACATCGAAAACGACACAGAGGTTGGACATACGCGCAGTGGGAGAACATTCAAAGAAGTTCCTCTTGTGAACTTGTTTAAGAAGAACTGTGGGGATGAGGGTTCATACAGTTGAGAAGGGGCAGATCTGATAGACAAAGAGCATTCAGAGCTCTCTAGGACAGAGGAACCTCCCCAAGAAGAGCTAGAAACTTCAGGAACTACGCCAATTGTTGAAGTAAGTACTATTAATCCTCTTGTTGTTTTAATAGAATTAAGCAATCAAAGTAATCAGATTCACCAAAGCACTCTGATCACTATTACTAGTAGTCCACCACATACTCAGTCAGGGAACCTAGGAAGATCTATGGCAGATGAGATGAGGTTACCCACCTTTAGAGGAGATGGATCTGAAGATCCTGACCAACACTGGTTTCTATACGAAACCATATGGAGTATTAATCATATCACCAACGAAGTTGTCAAACGAGCTCAGTTTAGTACTACCCTAAGAGACAGTGCACTGAGTGAGTACATGAAGTTTGTTAAGGGAATTGCCCAACCTAAATCGTTGAATGACATCAAGAACGCATTGATTGTCAAATTCAAGAAACCCAAGTCAGAGTCACAGTGCATTACAGAACTGAAACAAATCAAGAAGAGAATAGATGAACTTGTATGGGAGTTTGATCAAAGGTTTAAGACCTTGACAAGCCACTTGATTTTTCATATCCCAGAGGAGCAGAACAAAGAATAGTTCATTGTTTCCCTCTTGCTAGACATTATATTTCCTCTGATGCAACAAAAGATTACTTCGCAGGCTGAGGCACTGGAGATCTCCATGAAATTAGAATCAACCTCGATGGGAGAATTCAGCTCAGGTATGATTCAAATATTGAGTCAGCTAACTAGTCAATCACTACAGGTCGAAGATATGAAGAAGGAAAAGGGAAAATATAAAAGAGAAGACATCTGGTGTATCATATGAAAATCAGAAGGCCATGACAAGGAGCATTGTCCCCTATTCCATGAATACTTGGCCTCTGAAGCTCTGAGCCCCTTAAATCAAGTTACCCTACCCGGTACGAGGTTTGTAGGAATCGACCTCACCTTAGTGAATGTTACTATCTGCAAAAATATGGCCAGACACCCACAAATCTCTATTTCACGTTTTGTAAGTCAGTAGGACATGATGACAAGGATTGTAGGGCTTACGATCTCATGCATGAAAGGTCNTCTGAAGCTCTGAGCCCCTTAAATCAAGTTACCCTACCCTGGTACGAGGTTTGTAGGAATCGACCTCACCTTAGTGAATGTTACTATCTGCAAAAATATGGCCAGACACCCACAAATCTCTATTTCACGTTTTGTAAGTCAGTAGGACATGATGACAAGGATTGTAGGGCTTACGATCTCATGCATGAAAGGTCAAGGGATATATACAAAATTCAAGACAATGTACAACAAGAAGGAATCACTGTGCAATATAACTCTCCAGGAAGAGGAAACTTCAACCCTCGTGGTGGATTTCGAGGAAGAGGAAGAGGAGGAGGTATGGGTCGAGGTTGAGGTCAGATCATCTGTTATAACTGTGCACAGCTAAGACACTTAGCAAGGGACTGTAAGAACCCTTGTACCACTTGCAGCTAATGCAATGAATCTAAGCATGTTATCGAAGAATGTCCAGCATTGCTGGCTAAACTTCAGGAGAGACAGGGACCTCAGCAGAACCCACAAATACAACTAATCAAAGAAGAACCTCGCAGAGCAGATCCTAGAGTAGTTTTTATAAATAGAGGAGGCATTGTTATAGGAGAAGATAGAGTGATCCAAGGAAAGACTACAGAAGACTCGAGAGTCAGGAAAGCTACAAAGAAGACACAAGTGTTTGATGTGAAGAAAGAAAAACAAATATTTGAGGAAGCAAGAAAAGATTTCGGGAGAGACCAAGGCTCCTCATCGAAGACATGACCAAAAGTAAGATAATGTGGAATGCCTCTAGCATTTGATAATTCTTCTTCGCCCGAAGATGGAAAAGAGGTGAGTAAACTTGTCAGTTTCTTATATACGTTTATAGAGATGATTAAAGATGAAAAAGCCATACAAGAACTGCAAAATTTTGTCAGACAGTATGAGATAAGAAGGGTAGATCCTCTACTGAATAAAGAAGTACATCAACTATCCAAAAATAGAAGGACGAATAAAGAACTACACCTTAATTCTCAGATTGGAAAGTATGATATAGACTATGTGGTCCTCGACTTAGGGTCGGAGGTCAATGTCATGACAAAGAAAACCTGGGCACTGATAGGAAAACCTAAGTTGATCTACTCCCCTATCAGGCTTAGGATGGCTAACCAGCAAGAAATAATCCCCTTTGGAGGATTGGAACATGTCCCTATAGACATCGACGGAGTAAGGACGTTTGCATACTTCAAGGTGATTGAGATAGTTGATGATAGTTGTCCTTACCCTGCACTGCTATGAATTGATTGGGCTCTCAATAATTCCACTGTGGTTGATTTAAAGAAAAGACAGATGACATTTGAAGGAGATGGCCTTAGGTTCATTGCACCTTTAGATTCTAATGAAGGTCAGATATACACAAAACCCATCAGAGAAGAAGACCACGCCCATGAACTAGAAAACATATACAAATTAATAGCTAGACAATAGGATTGCATTAATCCTACAGCGGATGGGAACCTAAGCTGGCGAAGTGAAAACACATGTTCATCAAATTAAGAAGAAGCACTGGGGAACTGGAAGAACAAAATGTATAAAGTATCTACAAGGAGATGTTCTAGATTAACCCGAGAAGTTCTCTAGATCGGAACAATAGTAAGTAACTTTCCCACCTTTGATGGTTTGAATCATTTAGAAGCATTCTTGTTCGACTTTGAAGAAATTGTACCAACACAACAAATATTGTTAGCAATGGATAAGGCCTCGAAAGAAACACCATAAAGATGGTGGGTGACACACAAAAACAACATTACAAACTCGGTACAATGTCGCACTTTTATAACAACACGATTTTCAAAGCAAGTAGAAAGATGCAAAGTTAGGTACACAGGTCGAAGTTGTCCAAAGGACCATGTGTGAAGTTGCGAGTAATCCTAGAGAAACATTCCTCAAGAAAAGTGGATACACAAATTCATTAACACACTGGACACAACCCCTATTAGTTGGCACCTACAAGAAGAACTGTGCCTCATCACTGCAGATTGGGAAGGTATGACCCAAAACTTTGTAACTACCTTTTTTTTTTAAAGTAAACATCCTACAGTAGATCAAGCATTACAAATTGTAAGATAGAAAGTATTTGCAGAGGCATCTTGCCTCCCTTTGGAACAAGAACAAGACGAATGGACTGCACCTCTCTAGAAATTGCAAGGTTGTTACAACATCAATGTTGATGAAGACTATGATCCAAGAAATGTGAACATTGTCGAAATAGAAGGCCAAAGAGATATAGAAGGACCAGGATTTGAGCTACCTTTCATTGGACAACCGATCAATATCAAGAAATTCAATATTGGAACAAAGAAAACACTGAATCTTGCAAATGTTGAAGACTATTGGGATGTTTCCACTATTGACAAGATCACAGAGTTACTACATGAGTATCAGGAATTGTTTCCAACCAAGTTCACTGATATGAAGGAAATTAAAGGGCCTATGGGAGAAATGAGGATCCCTTTGAAACCACATGCAAGACTAGTCAAATGAAGACCTTACAAATTGAACCCTAAATATAAGGAGAAAGTGAAAATTGAGCTCGATAGAATGATGGAAGCAAGAATCATAGAACTTGTCGAAGAGTCAGACTGGATTATCCCTATGGTGGTACAAGACAAGAAGACATGAGAGATCAGGATCTGCGTAGATCTCAGGAAGCTAAACGATGCCTGTTTGCATGACCCATTTCCTACACCATTTACTAACGAAGTGTTAGACAATGTAGGAGGCCAGGAGGTATATTCTTTTACAGATGGATTTTCAGGATACCATCAAATTCAGATTGCAAAGGAAGATCACCATAAGACCATATTTGCAACAAAATGGGGATCCTACCAGTATACAGTGATGTTGTTTGGATTGAAGAATGCCCCAACCATATTTTCCAGAGTGGTGGTCGAAGCATTCAAGGAGTTTTTACATAAATTCCTAGAAGCATATGTTGATGATTGGGCTATTTTCAGCATTTTGAAAAATCATATTGAATGTTTAAGACTAATGTTGGATAAGTGCAGGCAATGTCAGATTACCTTAAACCTGAAGAAGCGCATCTTATTTTCACCCTTCGGAGTGTTGTTGGGCCATATTGTGTGTAAGGAGGGATTGTTGGTAGATCCATCCAAGATTGTCAGTATAGTTGATATTCCCCCTCCTACTTCAGTCAAACAACTGCACACTGCATTGGGACATACTGGATACTACAAGAAGTTCATTAAAGGATATGTGTGGATTACAAGACCCATGGAGAATACTTTGAAAAATTATTGCCAGTTTCATTGGACAAAAGAATGTCAGCAGAGCTTCGACACACTAAAACAAAAAATGGTTATTGCACCCATTTTGGTTTTCCCAAATTGGAGTAAGGAATTTCATGTTCATGTCGATGCATCGTCTATTGCATTAGGAGTTGTATTATCACAACTGGGAGCTAAAGATATCGACCACTCGTTAGCCTTTGCTAGTAGGAAGC
This sequence comes from Picea mariana, assembly GCA_032191745.1. Lineage (NCBI taxonomy): Eukaryota > Viridiplantae > Streptophyta > Pinopsida > Pinales > Pinaceae > Picea > Picea mariana. The sequence goes on from JASDQU010435826.1 coordinate 105,252, forward strand.
TATCAACAACTGAGATTAATTACACCACCACTGAGAGAGAAGGGTTAGCCATGGTGTATGCACTGCAGAATCTCTGCCACTATTTGTTGGGAGGACACTTTAAAATTTTTACTAATCACTCAGCACTAAAATACCTTGTCAACAAGCCAGTGTTGGGGGGAAGAATATGCAGATGGATTTTGTTATTTCAGGAATATGATTTTGAGATCGTGGTTAAGCCAGGAAGAATGAACAAAGGTCCTGACCACTTGTCGAGGTTGGAACATGGAGAAGATCCTACTAGTTTGAAGGATACATTTCCATATGCATAGTTGTCAACCATTAGGAAGGTTGATGATCACTTTGTAGAGATAGTGCAGTTTCTATCAACAGGAATGGCACCTAGTGACTATACAATTAGTCAGAAGAAATAGTTGGTAGTGTGCACTGCAAATGTTTTACTTATAGCTCAACAACTATACAAGATGGGACCTGATGAGATATTGAGAAGGTGTTTTATGGAAGCAAAGAGACCATTGATCCTCACAGAAGCACATGAAGGCATCACATGGGGACACTACGTAGGGAAAGCAATAGCGTAGAAGATTCTTAGGGATGGCCTTTGGTGGCCTACTCCACACAAAGATGCTAAGGACTATTACAGAGCCTGCGATGTATGCCAAAGAGTTGGGAAACTGTCCAGAAGAGACGAGATGCCTTTAGAACCACAACTAACCTTATAGGCATTTAAGAAATTGGCCATTGACTTCATGGGACTTATCAACCCACCAGAAAAGTGCACAGGAGCTAGATACATAATCACTGCAACAAAGTATTTGACCAGATGGGCCGAAGAAAAAGCAGTTAAGGACTGTAGTGAAACTACAGTTGCACGCTTCATATTTGATGACATAATAACCAGGTTTGGATGCCCAAAGATCCTTATGAGTGATCAAGCCACACATTTCATCAATAAGACCGTTGAATCCTTGATTGAGGAATTTGTAGTCCATCATCATAAGAGCACACCTTACCATCCACAAGCAAATGGGACAGTTGAATCATTCAATAAGATCTTGGAGACAACGCTGACAAAGATATGTAGTGTGAACAGGGATGACTGAGATTTGAGAGTATCAGCAATGTTATGGGCCTATAGAACCACTTGCAAGAAACTGACCATGAAGACCCCCTTTAAATTGGTCTATGACCTAGAAGCAGTTGTACCCATGGAATATTTGGTTCCTAGTCTAAGAATTGCAGTCTTTACAGATATTGATGACATTGGCAGTGTGCAAGAGAGGCTTGCACAGTTGGTCGAGATGGAAGAAGACAGATTTATCGCAGGATTTCACTAGTAGGTACAGAAAGAAATAGAAAAGGCCTACCATGACAGGCACATCAATAAGAAATCCTTCAAGCAAGTAGATCTGGTATTGGTGTATGAGAGTAATCTCATGAAGCATCTAGGGAAGTTCAGGACGAATTGACTTGGGCCATATGAGATTACCTATGTTACAGAAGGAGGAGCTACACAGTTGAATACTTTAACTGGAGAATGGAAGGAAGGTTTGGTGAATGGGAACTGGCTGAAACTGTACTATAACGATCAGCTGCCTCGCAACTCTCACTAAAAGAATAAGGAAAAGGGTCTAGGTACCAGGTGTAGTTGAAACTGGGTACCAGACATAGAAAAGACAGTCTACACATGTAAGGGAGGGACATAGTAGAAATCATGGGTTGCTCCACGTAGCCTGAAGATGAAGTGAATCAGAAGGAACAAATCTAAAGTGCCTCAGGACGAGTCACAGGTGAGTGTTGGGGGCCTGTTGGCCCTTGGGTATGGAAGAAAGCAAAGGTTAAGGGGGGAAAATAAAAATGTGAACTACGCAGAAGACAAGGTGACTGATACTGGGTCGATGTAAGCAAAAGAGTAGAAAAGATGGTGGAAAGTAAGATAAAGCAAGTCGTTGGACGAAGAGATCGAGGATGATATATCAACAAGGAAGACGGATCGTGGACAACTCAACAAGTATAAAAAACCACCGTTGGATGCTTTGTATCACCGCACGAGAAGAAAGGAAATACGGGATGGTGAAGCCCTGAAAATGTGGGTCAAGTTGACCTAGGTTTTTAGACACCTATGTTTTTGGCATCTAAGGTTTTGACACTTAGATCTCAACCTAAGGATGTCGGTGAGCGATTGTAATGTTGGATCATGTTGTCATTGATGCCAATGGTTTGATTGATTGATGTCATTTATTGATGTCAAGTGATTGATTGATGTCAAAGGATTGATTGATTAATGATTTATGTAATATAATATGTATTTTCCTTGATGAGAATGCATAGATGAAGATGGATCAATGAGTTGTCATTGATACATGATGAAGATGGATCGATGTGGTTCCATTGGTATATGATGCATTGTTGGAA